>OOFC01024213.1:0-23016 GCA_900323345.1 Pseudochromis fuscus | reverse complement strand
AGTGGCTGGGGAGAGGGCAGTCTGGATATCTCTGCTGAGGCTGCTACCCCTGCGACCCGGACCCTCCGGATAAGCGGGAGATGACGACGACGACGACGACGATGTTTTCTAAGAATTTTCCCCTGAAGTTCGGAGTAGATCCTAGTAAAGGTAAAAGCTCTCCATGTTAGCCCCACAGAGAGCTGCTGAGGTGAAAACTGTTAGGAGCAGTGAGGAGGACTTTCAAGAGGCTTAGGAGTTGGTTTTAGAGGAGAAATGGTGGTGAAGTCCCAGCCCAGAGTGTGGACTGGTGGCTGGAGAGGTGCCAGTCTCCCTCCAGGGCACTGCCGAGGTGCTGTTGAGCAAGGCATTGAAACCCCCCAGCTGCTCCGGCTGTGCTGACGAATGGCCGCGTGTGTGTGTAATGTGTACAAGCATGACAATGACAAATAAAGATTTCTTCTTCATGAATATGGTCGAAGGAGGAAGACGCAGGAGAAATATTCTCCAAACACTGAACAACAGCGCGTTAACAAAACGCCACAGATTGGGTTGTGCAGGAATCATGTTTGTGGTTGATCTCATTACAGATGCTCAAATTTCTCCAACCCAACGGCCCAACGCAATATCACCATAAATGAAAGTTATCACAACATTATGGTATTTAGAAAGTGGAAAAATGCAGCAGTGACGACTTGGGTCTGTCACAACCCTCCATCAGCAGGTGATCAGCTCACACTTAGAGCACTGTCACAGGGAAAGTTTTCACTGTGGTAAAAAAAAAATAAAAAACAAAAATATAACAACTATCAGCACAACATGTGAATACTGAGATTTCACACATTTTGTAGGATAATTTTAAAATTTTGCTGATTATTTATTCAACAGAGATGCTCATTTTATAAAATACTATTCATAATTACACAAATTAGATTCTGTGATTAGGTCTATTGATTTCATGGTCATTATCACTAACAGTTCATTTTTTGGGATCACATCTTTTGAAAGGATGGGTCGAGGGCACCTCCTCACTAAGATCAGAGTTTCTGTCCTCCAAGAAGGTTTTTGAATCACTCCTATGATAAGACACCTAGTGAGGAGTTTTTCAGCTCAGTTAGGAGCTTTCTGAGAGGACTATCTGAATCTGGCCCCACATATCAGCATGTTGGTATTGGTTAAGAAGAAGAAAACTTGATGCTTTTTCAGGCAGGATGGGATTTTAAGGCTGGGCTGAAAGAATTAATTCACAAATTGTCCATCAAATTACTGATCAGTCAAATGTAAAATATTTAAAATGAAAAGCAGCAAAGCCTTTTTTGAAGTGAGTATTGTTTTTTTGAATGAATACTTCTAGAATTAATTTACATCCTTCATCTTCCAATAAATTCTCTGAAGCATATGCAGCTGGATGCAACTTTTTTTCTCCAGTGCTTATTTCACTTCTTTTCCCATTACCAATAGCTTCCCATTTATAAATATTTTCCTGCACTATCGTCTAAATCCTACGGCTGACGCTTAAGCTGTGGCTCTTACCAGCTGTCTTTATCTGTGAAATAGCAGAGTCCTGTGTATATTTACATATGGCTGTCAAGAAGACAGGCACACAGGCATACGGCAGGCCATATGATTGCAACAGGCATACGAGGAAAGGGTGGACAGATGTTCACTGTGACGATGGTACGCTGACTCAAACAGGAATCGCTATATCTCTGTCACATCCAGCTAGAGACCCTCAAGGGAGCACACAGGGAGATGAAAACATGATCGAACATAGCTAGTGAGTGGTAAAAATGCTTCAGCTTCAGTTGAACTCACCACATGCATATCCACATAAACAAGCGCACAATTCAGTGTGTTACTGGTCATTGAGCAGTATATAGCTGTGTATCTAGTGGTGGAGGAAAGTGGATGTGCATGGAGATTTCAGATGGAAGCTTTCATGTCTCAATTCATTTCTTTGCAGTTGAGTTCAGTTGAGTAGTTTTACCTTCAGTGGATCGCTGTCAGAGCAGAAGGTGACAAATTGAACCACATTCAAGACTGGCAGGAACAGTCCTATAAAAACTAATTCTTCCTTCTTGATGCCATTATTCCTTCAGTGTGTTTGATCATTTTTCCTAAAAGTTTTACAGTAATACTTTGTCAGAGATTGTACTCCAATTGTTCTTAATACTGTTTCAATATTTTTCACAGATGTTCTGTTATTACGTTTATATTGCATTTTGACATTGGTTGTTATGTTATGTATGATACATTTTTTTGTTTCTCTTTGTCACATCTGTCACTCAACAGTAACTAAGACAGTGTGCGCCGAGCAGTGTGACGGCCGTTGCTTTGGTCCCTATGTTAGTGACTGCTGCCACCGTGAGTGTGCAGGTGGCTGCTATGGCCCAAAGGACACAGACTGCTTTGTAAGTGAACACACACATTCACACACACTGGTGATGTCACCACATCTACATGGTGACACTGTGTATTTTACTTGTGACTTTTTCATTCCTTTGATTCAGGATGCTCCTGCAGAAGAATTTCCTCCTTGCACACTCACTTTTTGCCTTAAAATGCCACTTGCATGGCTAATACCATTAGATGACATTTAATTCCTATTTCTCCCTGACATGAGTGTCATTGTTAAATATAGACTTCACCAGACAGCCCTCCACCATGGCTCCTCGCCATGTGCTTCATCAGTTTTATTTTCAACCTCCTGCATGTTAAACTTGTTTCTGCGGTTATAATTCACAGTCCATCACTCATGGTGCTCTTCTGCCTGACTTTGGAAAGGCAGGTTCTTTCTCAGAAGTTTTTTGTTCTCATAGATTCTACACACTACATCATCTATTGGACTGGGATGGGATAAATCAGAAAGGAGTTCTCACAGAGGAGGACAAAATCTTAGTTAAATATTTTGTCCTCTACTAAGAGACCTTATTCACTTAATCATTAAAGTAGACAATGTTATGTTCAAACTGTCTCTCTCTGTCTCTGTTTGTTTTTAGGTTTTTTTAAGAATTCAGAATAAATACACACGTCCTTATTACAGCCCTCCAATTGAGATAGCAACATCCTTGATTGACTCTTATGAAATGTATTAGGTTGTGCAATGAGGTATATATAAATCCCATGGCTCATTACATGCATCAGTCTGGGATCACTGTTTTCCATGTTTTTGTGATGGGATATGTGAAATAACAAAAAGCTAAAAGATGACACTGGTGTTGTTTAGTTTGAAACATTTAAACCTAATGGCTTATTGGAAATAATTTCTACTATTGAAGGTAAAATGCTGGCATGTGGTTACATCTTTATCACAAATTTTAGATTACGCACATGTCAAACTATGGTGTAACCTTGAATGTCCATCAAGAGCTCAATAAATATTGCAGTAAAAATAAACTCACTAAACCATTAGAGGTAGCAGTTAAACTTTATACTTTAGATCGAGAGAAAGAATTTCTTTACACTACTGAGTCGCTCTCTGTCGCCCTTTAGTGGAGCTTTTTGACTGCATGGTACCAGCGTGACTCGACTCGTATTGTGTTGCCATGGTTGCATTTCCATTAGAGAGGACAGTCCCTCCTCTGTGTAGCTGGTCATCAGGCCACAGAGAGTAAAGTTGATGAAGTAATCTTCAGGATTCTACTGTTGTGGTGTCACAGAAAGCAGTTTGTTTTAACTTCAGATATATTGTTACTTCACCAATTTAAAGAGATATGAGGTCCTGCTACAACCTCTGTCAGCTGTTACACTGAACGATGTTTTTTAAATATAATTTTGACGTTGCACTAAAGAGCTGTTATTGTACATTGAACAGATCTTTTTATTGTTGCTTTTTTCCCCACATAGAAACTTGTTATTCTGACTCTCACCATGGAGACTGTGTTGGTTTGGTGGTACAAATACAGTTGTGCTCATAGGTTTACATACCCTGGCAGAATTTGGGTTTTTTTTGGTCATTTTTCAGAAAATGTCAATGATGAGAGAAAAACCTTTTTTCACTCATGGTTAGTGTTTGGATGAAGCCATTTATTGTCAAACAACTGCGTACTCTTTTTGAAACACAATGACAACAGAAACTCCCCAAATCACCCTGATCAAAATGGCCAAAAAAATCAAAAATTCTGCCAGGGTATGTAAACTTATGAGCACAACTGTATTTACATGTTGTGCAGTGATGATGCAATGATGCAGTGATGATTCCAACCAATCACAGTTTAGTACCTGGCTGATCCCTTTTTGGAACCACATGAGAGCGCTAAGTGGGACCAGGTACCAAGTTGCAGGTGCTTTTTGATAATGGAAAACCAAATGAAGTCCATCAAGTCGAGTCACACTGGTACCATGCAGTGGAAAAGCATGTAATCTTTTCCTTGGTTATGACACCCATTAAATTATGTACATTACTACATGTACAGATCATAGACAGAATGGTTTTGCATGTTTGATGTCAATATACAGTTTTATGTCTGTTTACATTTTCCCACATTGACCAAAGTGTTTTGCAAGAAACATTGAAGGCCTATGCACCTGCAAGAAAACTCAAATTACATTTTTGTCCCCATGGTAACTTCACTGGGTGCATACAGATTATTCTCCATCTGCACCGTTCATTTTTTTTCACCTTTGGGCACTCTGGAGGGAAATCGCAATTTAAATTTGGTGTAGTGAATGTAAATGCACCGTTTACATCCTCTTATCATATTTAAGAATTAGTATTGCTGTTGTGTGCTATGTATGTTTATAAAGGCACACATTCACCCACAAAATCCCATTAACCCCGTTTGCTGTATGCATGCTGTGGTACCACAAGGGATAAGTGAGGAAATAGGTTTCTGATTTGGTTGAAAGGGCCTTTAAGTCAAGTAAAGCCTCTAAATAAATGTGTTTTGCAGGCCTGTACCAACTTTAATGACAGCGGGGCATGTGTGACCCAGTGCCCCCAGCCTTTTGTTTACAACCCCATCACCTTCCAACTGGAACACAACCCCAGAGCAAAGTACACCTATGGAGCCTTCTGTGTCAAAAAGTGTCCACGTAAGTCTCTCCACCTGGACACACACACACACACACACACACACACACACACACACAGAGCGAACTGAAAGGAATCGGCTGCTTCCCCTGTTAGTCCCTGCAGTCAAACCTGCTTCTTCCAGCTTCCAGCAGAATTTCATCACTTTACTGTTTAATTTATGACACAGGTTAAAGCTGTGAGGCAGACGGTTACAGCTGACCATCATGAGTCACAGTGAGACCTTTAGTCTCCACTGATAAACAAATAAGGAAGGAAAAATGGGATTCTTTGATAGGAAGCATCCAGCATGTCTTGTCATGAAATTCAGTCTTCTGCTGAAATAGAAGAACAGACTTAAACTGATCAAGCAGAGGACATTAGAAATAAAGTCCTGCCTCGAGTATACAAACTGGTCTCAAATACAGGTTCACTATCGGAGGATTGTGGTATTCTTTCCACTGAATGCATATTTTATATAAATCATAACACAGATGAAATGCATGTTAAGTGTTGGTTGCATCATGCAACGTAGCTGAGTGTTTGTGTAAACATGATGCAAAAAAGCAGCAGAGCCCTCAGAGATACAGGCAGGCCATGGAGTAAGGCACGAAGGGAAACATTCAGCTCCAGGGCTCCTATTAGACGTACAGTGTGTAGAGAGCTAAGAGAAGACAGTGTTTCTAGAAAAGGGGGACAAAAAGTTTGGGCTCTGAAACATGATGTCATTGTCATGTGAGGTTCAAGAATGAAACTTGGATTCAGAAGGAATCAGTGAATAAGTGCAGAGGTGGAAAGATTTGTCAATAAATAAATAAATAAAGTTACCCCCAAAACCAAATCCACAGTTTATAAATGTAATTAAACTGCAGAATATTTCCACATGCATAGACACAGAGAGGTACTCGGAAAATCTGAATAATAATGTTTGATTAAAACAACTCTTATTATAAGCAGATGGCTGCAACTACTGAGATGGAGATGCTAATTCCAGCCATACCCCAGAAATACATGGACTTCAAGCAGTTGGCTGAGTGTTCACATGGCAAAAATGTAGTGGACATCCAATATTCAGGACACTCTCATCAGGACAGTCTCAGGAGGTTCACATTTCACATTATCAGTAAAATGAGACCAGGAATAATCAATAGGAATCACAACTTCAGAATATTTTTTATACATTTTTCTTCTAAATTTGCTTCATTCAACTTTATTCTCACAAAAATTAAAGCTTTCTCTGTGAAATTTGTCATGTCATAATAAAAAAAACCCCATTAATCATAAGAAATATAGAGATGTTACAGTTTGCACTCAGCAAAAGATATTTTCGGGACATTTTGTTTGTTTCTCTCAATTTCCAGGACTAGGCAATAATGAATAAATTCCAGGTTTTCCAGGAACCCTGAATCTGCAAAAATGGTGCAGTCACTGAACAGATATGATTTTGGTTTGCTGGGCATCACTGTAATGCAGTGTGTCATTAGGAATCACAGTTGAAGCTACATAGTTTAAAGTGGAATCGATAGCATCTTGATATTCTGCGATGCACAAAGTGATTTATGTCCACATCAGTAGACAGAAAGCCTGGAGTGTTGTTTCAGACGAAGATGATGAATGAAAGGAGAAGTGTGGGAAGACGTGCTAAATGTTGCACCAAACCCATGAGTTCAATTCCACGTTCTTCCGGTTGAAACATCAAAGCACAGCTCGTGCACGAAGCCTGCAGCTCAAACTGAAAGTGACAGACCATGTGATGCTGGTAATGCTGGTGCACCCGGTCGATGTGTAGAAACTTTCTGCTGCTGTTGTTGTTCAGCAGTTCCACTTGTTAGTGATTGTAGCTGCGCTTTAAGTCAAAAGTGCACACATGCTTGTAATATATGCTTCAACTAAGGCGTTCTGGCTGCCAGCCTCAGTCTGCTAAGTGGTGTGCAAATGGAGAAAGTAAATTACCATAATACTACATTTCTGGCTGTGGTAAATGAAAAAAAGGCAGCTGAGGACATGGACACAGGTAGCAAAAAATAAGGATGTAAATGTGCTGAGCAGCTGTTCACATGAAACTCTACAGAGGATCTAAAGGATTCAGCCTCTGGATGTTATCTATGATCAGAGCATGTATGACCCACTGTCCTGTCAAGACGTCAATGGTGCTGCATGTGTAGTTTCACTGAACTGAGTGAAGTGATGCTAAAAAGCCAGGTCTCTAATAACGTCCAGTGTAATGGTTTGTATGAAAAGGGAAAAAAAAAAGAGTGAATAGATTAAACATTGTGTGTGCAAACATTTCACAATAAAAGCCCAGTTAAGAAATGAAGAATTTCTGTCCACTGAATTAATTTTTTTGTTTTTTTTTTAAAACGAGGCTTCGTGGTGAAATCTGAGTAATTAAACTGATGAAAGACAGAAAATTTAAAAAATAATGTCTTGCCTCTAATACAAGACAGTTAGATTCTTCTGTTGCGGTCAATAAATGCCCCTGCCACAATATGGTATGTACAGTGATGTGTGTTTGGAATGACTTCCTGTTCTTCCAGCCTGTATGCTAAGCTAAGCATCGCTATGGTCTGTATCTCAGTTTTACAGAAGGACGTGAGTGAGAGGAATCTTTCTCACTTTTACTAAGAAAAGGAGTATTCTCCAAACTGTTAGCTACTCCTCTACTCTGCACACCTTACAAATACATAAATAAATAAATAAAAACAACTATTTGAGATTCCTTTATATGGAAGGTCCAAAGACTCTGGATGTGAAGGGTATCTGACTCAACACAGAAAATCTATATCCCTCGCAGCAGGGTGAAGAAAATCTCATACTTTTCAAAGGTGAGAGTCTATGGAAGCACTGCCAAGAGGAACAACATGCAGAACAACAACAACCGTCGACTGCCATTCATCAAACGCCAAAGCTTCAGGTTCAGAGAAACCTGGTTTTATGTCGGGAATGAAAGACGGTGCTGCAGCAAACAGATGCAGCACTGAGGCCTCGGTCGCTGCTCACAATCTCAACCTGAATCTTAAACATGAGATGGAACCAAATTATTAATCTCAATGTACTTTGTACCACTTTCACTCTGCCTCTGTGTCGCGCTTTGTTCAGTTTGTCCACTAAACATTCCCTTGCACTTAAAAAATACATGTTGCCATTTGTTTTAATTGGGCAGTTTGGCTGCACATCTGAGCTTTCCCACAGGAACGACTGAATTTTTTACTTCTACTGAGCTCACAGAATTTAGGATCCTCCAGAGATTCGCTGCCTCAGAGACCTGGCACATGGTGCAGTATCTAGGATGTATTCAACTGATGATGAAGATGAAAAGCTGCTTTGAGCACTTTTTCTTGTTGAAATGAAATCTGGCTTAAAACTGCAATCCATTAAGGACAGAGTCATGATCTTTACTCAGAAAAACATGAATGCCCCTAATAAATCTCAAACGAGGATTTTAGGTGTGAAAGCAAACTTGCCTTATTCAGTTCAAGAGAATTTAATTCAGTTCAAAAAGACAATATTCATCCCCACAGCATAGTAATACAATAAACAGTCAACATGAACAGTATACTTTAATAAACTGTAAAACCTAATATAAATAACATGAAAAACCTGCAACTGTAAATAACCATAACACTTCATCTATTTTCTTTATATTACATAAACCACAATAATAATAATTTTTTAAAATATTTCTATTTATTTAATTATTAATGAATCATTAAATAAATCTAAGCATTTCTGTAAAACTAGTGACTAGTTTAAACCATGGCATTGGTCTCAGATTTGTGTGCTAATTAACAGATACCTTGTGTAATTATGATTATTTTTACAACATTGAATAAATGTGTTTTTATCAGTATTGTTTTCACACATGTGAATATATCCTTCATTAAATATTAATTCATTCATTCATCTTCTATACCCGCTTATCCAATTGGGTTGCAGGAGTCTACTGAAACCTGTCCCAGCTGGCAACAGATGAGAGGCAGAGTACATGCTGGACAGGTCGCCAGGCTATCACAAGGAAGACAGAAAGACTGACAACCCTCCACGCTAACACTCACACCTTTAGCCTCATGTAACAGGTAAGCATGTGTTTGAACTGGAGTAAACCAGGAGAAAACACATACATGCACATGGAGATCAAAACTCCACACAGAAAAGTCCGAGCCAAGATTCAAACCAAGAACCTTCTTGTTGTGGAGTGACACAAAAAATTACACAAGGTTTCATGTTAAAGCTACAAATGAATTCTTAATGTTGGAAAATTACAGGGCAAATGTGTTCAGGTCTGAAGATGTGAGGGTTGTCCTCCTGTTGGTTGTGAGGTGCTCAAACATCAGCCAGCAGCAGCACAACAACACATGTTTGCAGGATTATACTGGGGTTCTGAATGAAGGATTCGACCAGAAATACAATGGTGAGAATAGACTTGGTTCCTAAACCAGCTGCTTGATGTGTTCGATTCTGTCACAATAAAAGAAGTAACTGATGTCCGTCTAACAGAGACAGGTTTCATACATGTTTAATTTGTGCTTGTTTTCTACATTGTGTAAAGGTCAGTTTCCACTTCTCCTCCAGTCTAAACAGTGTCCACAATGATCTCAACTTAAGCTGAGCTCATCTTTCTCTGTTCAAGGTCAGTAACACTGACCAGGCTGCCAACACATCTGTCTTCATGTCTACTTACAGTCAATTATGTTTGTAATTCACTGTGGCAGTCTGTCAGTTTCACAGAGTGTTGTAGTTTAGGAGCTGCTGTTGTTGAGGTGATGTTTACTGTGTATAGAGTTTGATTAAATAATGTTAAATATCTAAGTAGGAATCAATCTTTTGTTTTCCTGCAGGAATTGATTGACACAATTCAATGCACTGTTTATTAAAATTTACTAGTGTCAAAAACAACACTGAGTCCTTATTTACCTAAACAGCAGGAAGTATCAGCCTCTATCTGAAGCTGGCGCGGATTAGAGGCAGGACTTTATTTCTAATATCATCTGTTTGAACAGTTTAATTTGTCAGATTTCAGTATGAAGCCTCCATTGGACTTCAAACAGGATCAGGATCAAAACTTTAAAGTTACTGCTGTTATTACCCAAAACTTCCAGTAATTTCTTCAAAATAAAAGCCAACTACAAATGTTTCAGTGAACAGAAACCCTTAATTTCTAAACTGGGCTTTTATTGTGAAATATTTGCAGACAAAGTATGTTTAATTTATTCCACCTTGCACTCAGTCTTAGTCTTTTTTGTTGTTTTCATATCAACCACAACCCTGCACATTATTAGAGACTTGATTTTTAAATCAATACCTGTTTTATTTTGTAATCTTAAATCAACTAGACCTTTCTACTATTGCACAGAAGTTTACAAATCTTCTGTCTACATTTTCACGCCCACTAAATATGAAGGACTGAATTCTGAAGTCATTACAGTCATTATTCAGTGTCATTATTGCAGAAAAGAAATATTCGAAAAAAACAAAACAAAACAAAACAAAAACTATATATACTAACTAACTATATATGGAAGTTAAAGTAAAATTATTGGTCCTGTAACAGAGAATTTCTGATGACGTTTAATATTAACCGTGTTAGTACGCTCGCTGTAATCCATCATAAATGCTGCACGGAGCTCCAAATGTTTACTAAGTTTTTCTGCTTGCATCCAGTAATGCTTCAGTTTGATTTATTACTGTTATTCTATAAGTCTGTCATGAAATCTTTTGTTTGTTGTATTTGAGCTGGAAACAATGAGCTCAATATATTAAAATTTAAAAAACAAAACAAAACACACAAAAGCTTCCACCTTGTACTTTCTCTGATATCTTTGAATAAAGACTCTGCATTAAAACATCAGTTTGGCAGCAGTCAGAACTGTGCTTTATTTTTGGGATTAAGAGTTGAGAGTGTCAGCGTTTGCTGCTGGCTTAGATCTCATACTTTCAACAACATTCCCCTGAAACATGAACTGTTTTTCAGTATTTGCCTGTTTTGTGTCTTCTTTTATTGTTGTTCATCTTGCAGCTCAGGTGCACAGTTTGTAAGAAAATGTGAGGGGAAGAGGAAACCCTGATTTTGTTGTTGAAAAGTACCAAATAAAGGCTGTGTTATAAATCAGCATTTTGCACAAACAGTAAAGTCTTTTTACTGTTTTTCACATGAAAAAATGTTCACATATAGAAGTCTGCTCCCAGGATGACACCGAATTAAATGTATCTTATTTTGAAGTTTTCCAGCATCCTCTTGCACATTCTCCATTCTGCAAACTGTCTTGTCACTGAATTAGAGTAAAACTGCTGAGAGATAATTACAGACAGTAACTATGATGAATCTACTTCTGTAATTACTCTGCAGTTCAATTTTACTCATCACTGACTGTCAGTGCCAATTACTGTTGGCAGAACCAGGCTTAATGGACGGCACTGAGCTAGAGAGGATTATGAGTACTTTTTATTACTTATTTAAAAAACTGTCAACTGTTTGTATTAAAAAAGAACAAATGCTGAACATGATTTCAAGAGAAGACTGGTGTGATCAGTGGGAATCAGCACCAAGACTGCAACCAAGTAGCCAGAGCACAGCCTGTCTGTTTCTCTCAATTTCCAGGAGCTTTCCAGGACTGGAAAAAAGGTCTCCAGGTTTTCCAGGATGTGTGGGTATAGCCTGGTTTTTGTTGGTTTGCTTCTTTGTAGTGTAAGATGAAAAATTAGTATAATTTCAAGTCCTGTCTCTAAATGAAACAAATGTCTGAACAGGTTTGCAAGTGACAGTCCTAGCTGCCTCTTAGAGATCGTGTGTGTCCCAAAACCCAGAACCTGGAAGAAAGAGACTCCCAGACAGATTCCAGCAGGTTGAACCTCTCAGACAAAATGTTTTAAAACACAATGCAATTTTAATGCTTATTAACCCTTTAAAACTGAATATGTTGCTGGTTGTTCATTTGTGCATTGTTCATTACATCATAATTTACGCTATTGGAAAAATCCCAGCGGTTTCTGAAAGCTGAGATGTCGCACTTTACAGCCATTGTGTTTAATGTGAAGCAGCCCCTTTATTGTATCCTAGAGTGTAAACACAATAATGATGAAGAAAAATAGAAGAAAAACACAAAAGTTGAATTGGATTTTAGAGTTTTAGTGAACAAGAAATCACTGCAATTGTACACGAGTAACAGATTTGCATAAATCAAAACAAGCAAAAAAGTCCAGGTGAACATTTTGAGGCTCAGGTGTTGAAGGGTCAACTGTAGCTCTTTGTGTTTCTTTAGCAGCTTTTTTTTTTTTACTGCAGACTGTATATAAAAGATGGACATAGCCACCAGGTCTCAAAAGTAAAACCAATGTGGAAGAACAATACCATCGATGGCCATTAGATGTTGGCTCCAAAAAAACTCAACTTCAATTCAAAAATGGTAATTTTCTATCATGTAATACTCAGTGGCTACATTTGACATTGTGATGTCATTAGCTAAAGTCAGCTCTTCTTATTAGTGATCTGTGGTACATCGGGTGAACTTCAGTCTCATACATTAAACAGTGTCCTCGGGTTCAAAGGTCAGACCCGCCTCCTCACTCTCCCCGTTATATTAAAATATGTTCACTTCTGCTGCCAAACAACCAACATGGCGACGTTCAAATATCAAACTCCCAACTTCAAAATGCAAGTCCACAAACCAATGGGTGACATCACAGTGATTACATCACTTTCAGTGAGTCTCAGTGGGGACATATAGACAAAAATTTTAATTTTTGAGAAAATAAATGAAAAAAAGGTAATCTGTTGTTTTTGTTACTGTACTTAAAATGTACCAAACTGCAACTAAAAAACACGTTCATCTTGTGTACCATTAACTGAGGTCATTACGAACACGACAAAGCATCTTTTATCTTCCACTCTGTCCTGAAACATCGCACTTCTACAAAGCAATTACAGAGGGAAACGAGGAGCTGCAGGTGCTCTGCTGGAATACAAAGGACGGTGCTGCAGAAAAAAAAGGGATTGGGGTCTTTGAGCACTCGGACACACAGTGATTAACCTTTATCGCTCAACCTGTCCCTGCCAGACATCATTAGCGAGGCAGACACTTACAAGAAGAGATAGCGTGAAAACGAGTGGAACACAGTGGAAACACTGTGTACGTACACCGACATTACCCGATGTGACTTCCAACAAACTGCTGCAATGTGTTACAACATGCTAATAGGAAGAAATACAGCACTGCAGCATAAACATAAACAGTAATCAATTATAGATTCATGTCACCTTCCCTTTTAACTTAATTTATCTGAGGTGTTTGTGCATTTATTATGTTATCAATAGAGAGCTTCAGTTTCCACTCTCCTGGACCTATACTGAGTGTGTAACCTGGTGGGCAGACAGGGTCATGCTAATGAGGAAGCTGTGGCAGGTGGATGCACTTTTTCTTCTCCACAACATTATCCCTGAAGATGGGCTCATTACAGGAGGGCTACGCAAACATTTCCTCAAGGTGGAAAGGCTTTATACTGGTATCCTGTAGCTGCTGTTAGTACTGGTTTCAAACAGGGAACACAGAAACCAGGACCATGCAGAGACCTTTAGAGATTCAAGTGGCCAACAATGTAAACTGCTGTATTACGGCAAGTTAGCCTCCAATATTCAAAAGCCCTGCTTAGACTTGGCTGCTTCCATCCGTCTCTTTTTAAGAGCTCCCAGGATGACAGTGCTAAATTACCAGGGACAAGTGTGAACGACCACCAAAATGCATTGAGATCTGCTGACTCAAATCACATGTGGAGGTGGTCTGAAACTTACGTGACCACATAATTTTGTAGTGTGAACATTAATGCATCCTAAAGCACCTTGGAAGAGGATGTGACAGAAAAAAACAACAGCTTTCCTTGTGTTTAAGCTCTGATGTGTCTCAGCTGTCCAGTTGTGACCCGCTAACCTGAGATGTAAGCAGCCAAGTCTGAAGAGGGCCAGAGAGATAGCACCAACAAAAAACATCATACATAATTACCTGTAAGTTTGTTATTCATCACAATGTTTTATTTGAAAATGACTCTGTTGCAGACAGACTCAGCTGATGGACCTGGACATTATTATTTATCTGTTTCCACTGAGGCCGTAAACAAACAAGAAGACAACTAGATAACACTGCTGTGCACAAAGACAGCACAAAGTTAGATTAAGCTGGGAATTAGTTCTAGATCTACACTGTGTATGGAATAAATAACCAAACCATCATATTAAGATAGCTGTTTTTTTCTTCTTTTCTTTTTTTTTTCAGTCTAAACTGAGCAGCAAAGCAAGCTAATCAGCCTGTATGTATCAGATGAATATAGTCACTGTGATGTCACCTGTTGGTTTGTGGACTCTCATGTTTTGTCTCATGTCTCATGTTTGAAATTATGTCGGCAGCTCTGCTGGCTGCAAACTGTGGAGTGGATTTCCTGAACGGAGGCAAGACGCGGATTGGAGAGACGAGCACGAATACAGACGGGCTCCGTTCAAATCCAGTCCACAGTTTGCACCCAGCTACCAGGTGAACATTTAGCAGCACTGTGGCTAACCAACTTCCATCACAACATGTCTGCTGGAAGTATTTTACACTAGAAACATTGTGAAACAAGACAGCAACGTGTAGTGTTTACAAAGCCTTTGTACCGAGAGGCAGAAGCTCTGTCACTAAACACAAAACAACGAACGTAATAAGATAGACGGAGTAATATTTTCAGTGATAAAGTATTTTCATGTGAGCACCTGTGCTGTCTTGCTCATTTGACAACATCATAAACATCTAATTGATCTACTACAATACTATTGTAGTCAAAGTAAGTACAGGAATCCTGTGCTCCACAACAGGTTTCCTGTGTTCCTGTATTTACAGCCTCATATAAAATCAACAATAATGACAATGATAATATTAAGGCAAACAGAGCTCTGGTATTGCAATAGTATCAGTATCTGCAAATATTCAAACTCGGGTATCGGGATCGGATCAGAAGTGAAAAAATGTGGATCAGTGGATCCCGAGCCATGCCCCCTCTGCATGTGTATAGACGCATATACCGTCCAATAGGAGCAGGACAGCAGACACCAACATCCTAATGGTGATCTAGACTCTTTGATGGAAATGTATTTTCATCAGTGGAGAAAATTCCAAGCAGCTCAGTCAATACAGAGCCCTGTGATTTAATAATTTCCTATGAAGCAGATTTATCCTTTCACAGAAATGTATCAACACGACGCACTCAGATCGACCTCCATGTAATGGTCTGACATGGTAACTGTGCACCATGTGACACACACACACAAAAAAATCCATTTTCAATCCAGCCTTTTCACTGCTGCCTCTCCTTAAAAACACACAAGAAGCATAAGACTGAAAAGACAAGGAACACTGAGGATGTTTAGAATAATGATGGAGATATGGAGATATTGTTGTAACAGGTAAAAATGAACTAGTTACACAAAGAAACACATTTCTCACCAAAACCTGCCATTTGCAAATATGACAATTATCTTAATTCAATCTAATTCCTTCATAAACACAAACATGGTAATGTGCAATAAAAGGTCATTCATACTCCACTTTTCTCCAGAGGTTTGGACTCATAGTTGAACTGATAACCCCACAGTCTCTCTTGCATCCACACTTTAGGATCTCACACAGGCACCTGTTCGCATCATTGCGTCAGGCACAGGATATAATATAATATGGCTCTTATTTTTCTATTAATTTTTCAATTGACTCCACCCTCCCCCAGGGACAACACTGACATAACACTCTTCTATAAATGCATATGTACCATGCAGTGACATGTAAACAGAGAAGATCATCCCTCACATGCTGTTCTCTTTACATAGATTTCATATTTACACCTTATATCTGGTGTAAGTTACACAAACATAAAGAGAAAAAATGAGTGAGATTACGATCTGGAGCTGTTTATTGGACCTTTAATGGCTTAATTTTCCAACCTCAGTAAATACTCAGATGCTTTAGTCACTGGCTCAGCATCTTTCTCTTCAAATATTACAGCAATGATATTGTTTTTTATTGTTATTGCTGCTGTTATTGTTTGTAACAGAGCTGTGAATTGAAACTTTCAGAAATATTACCTGGAGACTGGGAATTTTTGTCAGACTTTATGTTCTCAAAATTACAAAACCAAGTGTTTTTTTTCTCATTATTGTCACAATTTGTGACAAAACTAATTAATTGAAAGAAAATGTTCAAATGTTATGTTTTTGAATGTATTAAATTGAAGTCAATTGGATTTTTGGAAGGACAGCACGATGGTAGAGCTCATATCACTGTGTGGGTTCAAATCTCGGCTTGGATCTTTCTGTGTGGAGTTTGTATGTTCTCCCTGTGAATGTGTGGTTTCCTCCGGTGTCCTCCCACAGTCCAAAGACATGCTTGTTAGGTGAACTGATTACTGTAAACTGACCATAGGTGTGAGTGTGAGCGTGGATGATTGTCTGTCTCTGTGTGTTAGCCCTGCGATAACCTGGCGACCTGTCCAGGGTGCACCCCACCTCCCGCCTGTTGCCAGCTGGGAGAAAAAATCTCTAGTGCTATATTTTTTCTGTTTATATATTTACTTCAATCATTGGACCTCTTACAATCCAATGATTGAAGTAAATATCATACAAAAAGAAAAAATATAGCACTAGAGATTTTTTTTCACACAATGCAGCATTTACTGTAACACCAAAAAAAGAGATACAAACATTATATGGGTATTCACAGTTACAACTTATGAAAATGTATGTAACTTAAACTTTTCCTTGGTAATTCAGTTACTTTTTTTTTTAATTTGTATGATTTATTTCATGTATTTTAAGAAACACAAAATGTGTAATAAACAGAAAATAATTCTGTAAAATTACAGTTTTTTGGGTTTTTTTTTCCCACAGTGCGAGACTTGACTTAAACTTCCCCAAAATACTGAAGATAGATCTCGTTATTCATCTTGATCAATTCAGTTGTACACTACACTTTAGGTGGTATACTTCTTATCCTCTTAGACGATATAGATGTGTCCATATAGATGGTGTCTTGATACAGTTGTGTCCACACTTTTCTAGAACATGTGATTTATATTTGGAGATTTTTCCATATCTGATTTTTTGTTCGTTATTCCTGGTAAAAAGCTTTTAAAGCAACGAGGGGTCTTCAACACTTAATGTGCTCAATATGTTAATGAATAATTCTTTGATCCATCAGAGCTGTTGTGCTGCTGTCTGCAGTAAGTAACTGGGCTGCAGGGAAGGTTTTCCACAGCAGCTCCAGGCCGGTCAGGCAATCAGGCCCAGAACAGCTGCTGTGAAGCCAAATTCAACTCAAAAAAATATCTTGTTTATAAAAGAGTTCCCTGAAGCTGGAAGGAGTAAAACACAGCTGCATTGCTTTCCCTCCACTCAGTCCTGGCATTTATTATCACTTCAAGCCATCGAGACACAAGGTCTTTAGTCCTGAGCAAATGGACCTAGAAAACCAGGTTTACCCATCGTCTGTGATATGCATGAAAATCATCAGGAGAAAATGTACTTAAAAAATGCTCACATTCCTAATGATGTGAATTTTTCATCATTTCGGGATAATTTCTATGTTAGAGTTATGAACAGCATCCTAAACCTTAATGGGAAGGGCTGGTGTTTGTGTTGTTTTGCGGTACTTGTTATTTCGCTCATTTGGCTACTCCAGTATTGGATAGAAGAATTTGAGCTGAGATTTTGGATGTGACAGATTGGCTTTTTAGGAGTAACATGAAATCCAACAAAAATGACCTGCAGCGTGTAACAGAGATCCAGAGGCAGCGCAGCATGGGGAGGCTACAGGCAGGCTGAAGCCTCAGCCAAGCAGCACAACGACTTTGTTGTCATCGCACCACCATCAGTCGTCTGTGCAGAATGGATGTGTGTGTTTTTATTGACCCTAAGTATATGACACCGCCATCATAGACTGTATGTAAAGGATGGATGGAGTCACCAGGCTTCAAAAGTGAAGCCAATAAACAGTGCAACTGAAAACCAATGGACATAAGTTCATAAATAGTCAATACATTTTTACACAAGTCGTTCCGATGTCATTAGCTTAAGTCAAGTCCTCTTATTGATGATGTGGTGGATTATCTGAAAACTATTTCATCACTAAGCAGATATTAAGCTTTAAAAAGAGGATTATTTAGGGGTGTGGTTAGTTTGACAGCCTCCAATTTTTACAGGTGGTTTGAAGGTTAATTCACTGAAGAAGTCCAGTCTCATACATGTTGGACAGTGTCCTCGGGATTAAAGGTCAGATCATAATATATCCAGATATGGTCACTTCTGGTTCCAAAACAACCAACATGGCTACGTTCAAATACCAAACTCCTGGCTTCAAAATGTGAGTCTACAAACTGACTGGTGACATCATAGTGACTGTGTTCATCTGTTATATACAGTCTATGCAATTACTGCATCTCCACAAAGAAAAAAAAACCCAATCAATATTGTGGTGATTTCAATCACGTTTTCATGTAAAGCAGGTTTAATTGCAGAGCTTGGTCTCTTTTTCACAGGTAAAAGTGTCCTCATATCATTGCTGGATATATAACTATCAGTGAACAGATGTTGCTGAGGAGCTGACCTTCTCTGTCCTTTGAGGGAGAATCAGTCATAATGCTACAGAAACTCTGCGGCTGTATTTTCATTGTACAAAAATGCATCGTCTACAATTACTGGACTGATAGGTGAAGATGTTGTTATGAAAACAACAAAATGCTTTTAAAAGAAATACAGCAGCACTTTCCCGGAGCTGTGCTGCTGGAAGACCAAGTGCTTGTGAATTCTTCGGGGAATGATCGGATGCTCATGTTTCCATTGGCTAAAATGTTTCTTTTTAACTCAGGTTGCAACTAGAAATTCACTTTTTTCTTCACTGCAGTAACAGCCTGAGTGCTTCTGGATAAATAGATCCAGATCATTCATCAGCCTCACATGCAACCTCAGTCCGTGTGATGCAGGAGCAAGGAACTCGTCGTCCTCGCGAGCTACGCCTCGTACATTTTCTGTGGTCAACAGCGAGCCTTCACTCCAGTAATTGGCCGGGGACCCTGAGAAATATCAATTCTGTGCAGGCTGAGCGTCGCTTTGTGAGACTGTGCTGCTTCAGTGTCACTTTCACAGGTTGTCCTTTAGCTGTGCAGCCCTGAGAGGAAATAATAACACTGAGATCACTGACATCTCTTCACAGCTTTTCTGTCCTTGATCAAATGGCAGGTTTCAGGAGACATACTGACTTGTTAAAGGCAAAGGACTGTAAACTGTGAAAAACAACAACAAGAACATCATGTCTTGGCAGCTACATACATATAGACAGTGGTTGAAATACAACCAACTCATGAAAATATGGGGATTTTCCATAATTTCAACGCAGTTTGTAGTTTTAACTTGCATGTTAAATTGTTATTAATGTTAAATGAAGTATATTTATACCTGCAAAAACAATATACATTTTTATTCCACATCTTGTGTAAACTTCCATAATTACACAACAAATCTGTCATTTAAGCAAATCTACATCAAATTATAGAGCCAGTGTTTCATTTTATTGTTTTCTAGAAATACATTTACAGTATTAAACATTAATCATTTAAATATAAAATAGATATTTATAACATTATACTGCATTTATTAATACATTTTAATGTGTATATTTGTATAAATGAATTTTTCCTATTAATGTGAAAAAATGATACATTTTATGGTTACTCATGATTGAAGATTTTTTTCATATAGTATTGTTAGAAGGAAATTACTTGCTATGCCTTATATTATCATGCTACTCATCCCCAGTACATATAAAGCTTTTAATTACATTCACATAATGCATTCCTGCAAGATGCTGCTACATCTTGCAGTGTGATAAACACATACCCTGACCACGTCCTGTTTCCTGACGCTCATACACAATGCTTTTGTTCTTATTGGCAGGGACTGCCCCTGTCACGCTATGTCGCATAACCACTGTTGTGTCTATAAATAAAGAGGCTGCAAGGAACCTCTTTGCCTTTTGATACTGAGATACCAGAAGAGCTGGTGGCCCTTGCATGCAAGTAAAAGATATTCTGACGTCGTGTGTTCTTTGAACCTGGTCTCCGTGTGCCGTTGGGGTTCATCCCTAACAAGTATTTTACATTAGACCTGTAAATCCTGTTTTTTTAGAAGTCAATTCATATTTAAAATCTTTATTTAAAATGTAAAATAAACAAAATTTCCTTTAAAAACACAGATTTTCTTTCGCCTCATTTTATTGTCATCACTATTTGTACTTATATAATTACTGTATTAAACTTCACCATTAAATAAGACATTAAAATGTGAAAAAAATCTGAATTAATTCAATAAAGTTTTTTGTATTTACAAAAATACAGGACACATCTGTAAAATAAAACAGTGCAGGTTTGAGCTTTGCTTAAATATAAACTACAATTAAGCAATTAACTGCCATTCAATTTAGGTTGAATGTTTGTTTTTTGAATGAAAAGTTTATAGCTATAACCACAGGTTGTTCATGTTATTTTACACTGGACAATACACTGTACTTGGGTGGGTTAACGTTTGTCTGTATTTAATAAATTCCAGGAAAAACCAAACAGATTTATTATTGTTAATATTAATAAGTATGATTTATATTATCATATAATGTGTGTGTGCTGTGGATCTATAACATCTTTAACTGTATATATATAGATAGATCCACAGCACACACACAGATTTCAGTGCTTCCTGCTCTGACAGGTCGGACTGTGTGAACCTGTGCACTGCTTCGTTTTGTGACACTGGCTCTGGAAGCTGCAGCTATAAATATGGATGAAGCACAAAGCAGCAGCTTCTTTTTGGGATTCAGTTCATGTTTTTAAGACACAAATGCTCCTGAGCTGAGGTCGAGCAGCTACAAGATCTTTGTCACTGTGAACTGTCAGCGCCTGATGGACTCCCCACACCGGATTATTCGGGTTTAATCAACTAACGGTTGCAATTAAAATGAACCGAAACATGTAAACGAGTGAACTTCTTTTTGTACCAATTTGCTGCTGTTGTTTTTGGGATCACTGGGCCTGCATTATGTATGAGGTCCTGCCACATTTTGTCTTATAATCTGTCAGCTCTGCAGTGTTTAAAATTCACTGTCAATCAAGTTGAAATCCTTTTTAATTGGCACATATAAGGAAGAAAAAACACCTGTGATTTTCACACTTTAAACACTTTGTCTGCACAGATGGTTGGTCTAACATTTGTTCAAATGGTGGAAGATTAAAGATTAAAAAAACAACCACACATGATCATATCTTAACGTACAGGATCTGGATGGAAGAGAGACTCAAACAAAGCTTTTTCAGTCTGACTCTGTGCTCTCTTTTAAGTCTCTGCTTAAAACATATTTTTATGGGAGAGCCTTTCCTGATTTTATTTAAGTTTTTTTTTAATTCAAATTGTTGCTTTGTATTTGTGCGCACTACTGTATTTTTATTTTTCTTTATGTGCACTGTATGTTATTAATGTAAAGCACTTTGTAATGTTTGATTTGAAAAGTGCTCTATAAATAAAGTTTATTATTATATTATTATTAAACACCAGTAATCAGAATCAAAATTACACAAAAATAATAATCCCTGCAAGAAAATTACTTTGTAAGATTGTCAAAACTTTAAGATTCTAATAATTTAAATTGAGACAATTGTACAAATTATACAATCAAATCAGCCAAAGCAGAATGAATTACACTCAGTCTGTGAAATTATTAGAACACTGTAAGTTAACAAAAGGAAATGAAACAGAAAAACAGATCTGTTTTATTCTACTCTAAAATATGATCCTGCAAAAAAAAACAAAAACAAAAAAGCTCTTGAGAGCACTCTGAGCACAGCTGATGTACTGACCAGTGGCCATGTTAAACAGGCTGACTTGGACATGTGTGTGGAATATCTCACACATCCTGAGAGGGCGTTCAGTGGCAATGAAACAAAGAGAGTGAGTCCAGAGGGGCAGGTTCATTCAGTCCATGACTTAAACTGCACTGAATGATAGAAGCCTACTGTAATGATAAACAGACCTCGTCAGAAGCCACACAAAACTAAGAACATGCATAACACAACAATCTCACAACCACAATGTCAAGAAATCTTAAAGCCCATTTTCACAAAGATCTCAAACGTTAATGCTGGATGTCTTTTAAACTGCCTAATTATTGACGCTCCTATGAAGATGAATCATAATGTTTCTGTTGTGTATTAACCATTTAAGTTGTCTCTATCTGAATGCTGTAAAGTTCTCCCTGTGCGTGCTACGTGCTTACGTCATTGTATTGTGGTCTGGATGGCAGTTAATACAGACGCATTTCAGTTCAGTCTCGACTCCCGTCTCCTCATTATTAATGTGGGATTAAATCTCAGAAACGACTACACAACAGTTTTAGGGTGAATTTTTCCTCTACCTTCAAAATTAAATAAACTTGTCTGAGTTTCTCCGTGGTCAAGATGATGGTCATAAAATTTGCAGAGAACTTTCAGATTCAGAGGATGAACCCTTTCCATGTCCACAAGCTTTACTGCACTAAACACACACATCAGTTTGAAACGGTAAAAGGAAAAGTTGGGTTTGTATTTACAATGTAATGTAGTTACTTTTGATCCTGACTCAAAACAAAGCCTCTGTTATTTATTTATTTATTTTTTCTCATTTCCTCTGTTTGATCAGTTAGTCAGATTTTAACACAAAGCCTTGTTTGGTGCTTCCAATGGGATCAGCAGCAGATTAAAACATTAACAATTCCACATTACACTGTTATTAGGAATGCAACAGTTTCAAATTAAAAGCCCTCTAACACTTCAGTCGGCCCCTCAAACTGGTATTCAATTAATTGATGGGTCTCTTTTAAGGTCACGGTCAGTATGAACAAAGGGAAGAAAAAAACAGGGGGAAATAAATTAAATGCACTATACTTTAAAATAAAATACTGCGCACATCTCTCCTGCTCTTTAATGAGTGAACAATTATT
>OOFC01024207.1:0-15172 GCA_900323345.1 Pseudochromis fuscus | reverse complement strand
AAGAAATTTATTAAAGTTGAATTTAGCAGTTAAAAAATAAATGATGAATTTATTTGTATTTTATATTTGACTGTATTTTAAAATTATTTAAAGTTTATTCACAGTTACAGGTTTACATCTTATTTTAGTTTAAACATGCAAATCTGTTTGTACTCTTACAAACAGATAAGTAAGTAAAATAAACAGTCAATATTTTACCAAATGTAAAAAGACACATACAGATATATGTATATTTTCCTGTAGAGGTAAAAACCTGTACCTGTACACAGTCACGTGACTCTCTCTGCTTCTATATATTATCAGTATATATTGTTTTATTGTATCATGTTAATATTTACCATGTTTATATCGTGTGAAACGTGTTTTTGTGCTCGCTGTAAATCTGTGATCAGCTCTGAACGGATCTGCTGGAATAAAACCTTTACTGTGCTGCCCTCTAGTGGCTGCAGCTACACATCACTACAACCACTGCAATCACTGCCTTTTAATGCTGCTTTTTAGTTCACACACTTTCAGGTCTTCATCTGAACATGAAGTTTGTTTCTATGTTTCTATGTATGTATCAATATTTTTGTTGGAATTACTGGACAATATTATCTGCTAAAGATATAATGTATTGGTCAGTAAATGTTCAGAAAGTACCAAAACTTCCTTCTTTTTATTTTTTACCAACATCAACACAGTTTCAGTCCAACCACCCAGATGTGGAGCAGATGTCAGAGTGAAATAATCACAGCTCAATTTTGTATTTTCAGTCTGTTTTGTCAAAGTAATCAGATTACTATCAACTCCAGAAAAATGTGGCTGTGCTCTGAGTTATCCTGAAAACTCAGCAAATCTGCAGATTAAATCATAATTTAACCATCTAACAGATATCTTTTAATGTAAATGTAGATACAGGAATTATTTTTTCACCAGTATCTTACTGTTCAAATTTTCAATTAAATTTAGTCTAATTACTAAAAACTTTAAACTAATTTAAAGTGATGTACCACTGATCTCCATAACAAGCCCTTTAACATCTAATCAGTCCAGTAGTATATATAATATATGCGTAAGACATTTTGACTCATCAAAACTGACAACCAGATATCTTTAACTTAATTATAGTTTGATGTGAATGCTGGTGGTCAGTGGAAATTGTTCAGTTGCACAAAAACTTTTTTATGATTAAAGTCACAGATTTACAAGCAGACTGAAGAATATTTTTTAAATTGCTCATATTTGCTCAGGGTCTGAATTGGCAAACCGAGTTGTGGTGATACTGGTGATACTGGTTGTGTTGTGTTTACTGAAGCCAGATCAGCAGAACAGATCCAATACATGTTGAACTCTTTTTGTAGCCCCGCCCCCTGCTGTTGTGTCCATGATGTTTGAGGAAAAAAATTAAACACATCGTCTGATCTCTCATCTTTATTGAATGTCAAAAAGAATTAACTTGTGTTTCTGTTTGTGCTGAAGGTGCTGACTCCACTTCAGTTCTCTTCATCTGAAATGAGAAAGAAAAACAGTTTCAGTAAAGATGTCTGACTTAATACTTAATACTCTGATGTCCAGGTGACGGCAGAGGCGGTGGCAGCAGAGTGTTTGTAAATCATTATCTTCAGAAATCAACTGATCATTAACAGTCTGGGAATAAAGATGTGTGATTTTTATTGATTTATTCAAACACCTGCTGCTCTGAAATCTGAACAATTTTACATCTTTGAAAAGGTTAAATAAAAAATCTTTAAAATGACTTTTTAACTGTGAATGCTGGTCAAAATAAAAACTGCAGGTGAGAAATAAGAGCAGCAACTGCAGCTCACCTTCCTCTTCCTCATCCTCTTCATCCTCCTCTTCCTCCTCCTCCTCGTCAGAGCTGAAGGTGCCGTCAGGAAGGCTGTAGACCCGGATCACTTGCTGTTGAGAGGAAACAGAATGTGGATGGTCAGCTCTGAAACTCACAGCTGTGGACTGACCTGATGTCTAGAGTCTGGACAATGAGGACTGATCAGGACTGTGGACTACACTCTGTGGACTGACCTTGTTGGGGTCCTTCAGGATCAGGTATTTGCCCTCGTCCAGCTTGCGGCAGATGTCGATGACACAGCGGAGGATTCCCCAGGCGTTCTCCATGCTCAGGTTGATCTGGCTGGCGAACTCGTTGGGTTTGAACTGCTGCGTGCCGAGGATCACGTGGCGGGCCGAGTCCTTCACATGGTACCGGGACACATACCTAAGGAGCACACAGGTCAGTCCAGGACGCCACACTTCACAAACACAAACACTGCTTTTTACAGGTGACATCTTCACAATGTTTCAGAACTTCTGAAAGATTTAGTCTTTTTCAGGCTGTAAGTTTCTGTTACTTTCCAAGATATTTTCAGGACTGGAAAAAAAAAATCTTAAAGATTCCAGGTCCATCGGGGCTCACAGAAACAATTTTCCAGGATGTTTTCTGTGAAATAAGACTGATGTGATCGATGGGAAATACCATCTGAGGATCTTGTATGAGGAATGTGGAATCTTCAAGGTGTTTCTCAAGAGTTTCAGCTTTAATCTCAGATTATTCACATTTTTCTTTTACATGTGTTACTTTAAAATGAAAGAATATCCTTTTTTTTTCCTCTGAAATTTGTAATTTGAATTTGAGAGAAAATTCTAGTATTTTTCAAGTATATTTGTGACTTTCATTTGGGAAAACATTCACTTTTTCTCGTGCATATGAGATTTGAAAAAACATTAATATTTTATTTTAGCTGTATATATGTCTATTTTTATTGAACGGCGAGTGCTGTTTTACCATTTCATCAGTCGCAGGTTTGTGGGAAATAAAATTTAAAATTCTCAGATTCAAAGTTGCAAATTTACAAGAAAAAATTCCTGAATATTTGGAGATGATTCTCATTCATCATTTCAGTCTCATGTTACAAAAAATGAGGAGAACGTCTTTCTTTCTGTCCTTTGTGTGTCTCTTCCTGCAGTAACATTACAGCTGCAGATCAAATCTTAGCTCAGTGCTGTGCCCCCAGAGCTTTAACAGAACCACCAGGTGGCGCTCCTCACCCCAGCTTCAGGTACTCCGATCCGGCCAACATGGCACAGCAGGTCCAGCGGGCCAGTTTGTAGCTGTTGTTCTTCAGCTCGGTGGCCAGAACAGCGCCTCTCTGAGAGTCCAGCTTCTGACGCCAGTCCACACCGTTGCAGTACTGACGACCAGATAAACACACAAAAACACATTCATATAACAACTACAGAGATGCACAAGTTTGACACGTTTGAACTTTGATACAGAAAAAAACAATCACACCAACTACTGACTTAAAAAACGAAACAAAAACTGTCACATGACTTTGACCATCTCGTCCAGAACAATTTCAACCAATAGCATCACTCCATCCACCTGTCAATCAACCTACTGTTAGCAGCACAGTTCAGATTACCACCAGAAAACACTGACAGTAGTATCAGCTGTAGTAGTAACCAGGATTTTGTTGGAATGTAGCACCAGCAGTATCTAGTAACATAGTATGTGGCTTAGCTAGCAACGGTAGCTAGCTATCTGTGATGTTCTGTTGTGTTTCAATGATCCAATCAAATTGCTCAAAACGATAAGTCCCACCTACATATCCTGTTTTTGCTGGAAACATTAAACGATACAGATGTTGGATCCTCTGTAAATGATGTTTCAGGTGGACCTCGAGTTAAGCTCGAACTGTGACTAAAGATTAATGTAAGTGTTTGAGCTAGAAAACTTAAAAAAAAACTTTAAATCCTATTGAACTGAAGGTGACCACCTCAAACATCTTCAAGATATCCAAAAATCTTTAGTTTAAAAAGATAAAACAACCAAAAATTAGCAATAAATTAACAATATTCTGTCTCCTTTCACATTTTAGCCAAATCAAATCATTCTCTTCCAGGTCTTTGCCACTGAAACCATTAAAGACTCCCGTCCTGTGTCCTCTCACCCTGGAGTCCCACTCGTTCAGGGTCTTGACGTTGATGAAGGACACCTCCCCGTTGGCTCCAGTCATCACACCATCGTGCTCACAGCGGACGATCAAATCGATGTCGTCGCCGAGCTTCCAGTGACGGTACCTGAAAACACGGAGACAAGCTGTCAACCAGACAGGAGACACCGACTGGATGCTACTTTCACACAGGTACGGGAATCCAGATGCTACCTGTAGGCGACAGACGCCACCTCACTCTTGTCCATATCCTCCTCCACGAACGGGTTGGAGGCCGGGAACTTGTATCGCTCTCCGCCCTGAAGGAAAGAAGACACGACACGTGAAACAGGAACAGCTGGCCTGGTTCACCTCAGGAGCGTCTGTGGGGTTTAAATGAAGCATGCTCTCACCATGCGTAAACATTGCTGGCTGAAGTTGTGGTTGATGTACGTTGCCTCCATCGCCAGGTTGCGAGGGGAGTTGAAGGAGTTGCCTTCGTCCTGCGGTGGCTCGTTGGCGGTCTCACTCACAGTTAGCAAATCTGAGAGGAACGGAGATATTTCAGGGTTCACACTCTTTTAGAAATTATTTCCCAGGAACTTTTCTGTGACGTTAATGCTGCAGTGGCTGATGGGAATCAACCTAGAAACACCTTCCAGTATCAAACAGCATAACAATGATACAATGTAGAATTTCAGAGCAGAGTATGTCATGTGTTATAGTGCTTTTCTACTACATGGTACCTACTCGATTCAACTCAACTCGCCTGGGTTGCATTTCCATTACAGAGGACAGTACTTCCTCCATGTAGGTGGTCGTCAGGTGAAGGAGGAGAAAGTTGTGGAAAATATCTTCAGATTTCTACTGTTGTGGTGTCACAGAAAGCAGTTTGAAGACTGTTTCAGGTGACAAATTAGTTGTTGAAACTTCAAATTTGTCATTAATCCATCAAGTTAGAGCCTGGTTAAAAACTTGCTCCAATGTTTTCAGAGATATGAGCTCTCGCTACAACCTCTGTCAGGTGCTCCACCGACTGGGTGGTCAGAGCTCTTGTTATTTTCAGCAGACGTTATTTGAGTACCATTTTAACGTTTTCCCCTTCCCACAAACCGCTGTGGAGTCAAGTTGACTTGAGTAGGTACTGGAAAAGTGTTATTAGAGTAACAAGCTACTGTCAGTCCTACATTAGCCTAAACCAGACAATGTCAGCTGCTACGTAAGCCTAAAAGATAATGTGATGCAACTGTGTGAATGTCTTTGCTAAACCAGCTACTTTTTTGTGTCTCAGCAAAATCTTACCAAAGTCAGAGTTGTCTCTCTTGTCGAAGAACAGCTTGTTTCCAACTCTCTGCACGATGATGTCCCAGGAGTTCACTGAGCGGGTGCAGCACATCAGGGTGGCCAAGATGGCGTCGGTGGCAAACACGTTCCCCTGAGTCTTAGCCAGCTGGAGACAGACACAAAAAAAAGTTCTAAATGTCGGCAAAACTAAACAGACATGCGACAGGAAGTCATGTGGAGACGTGGTCACCTTGCGGATGACGGGGTCGTCAGTGGTGGTGACAGTGTGGAAGATCCTCTTGATGCTCTTTAGCTGCTTCTCGTTGCGGGTGGTGATTCGATCGAAGGCCTTGTCGTAGTACTCCAATGCGCCGCAGCACTCGCTACAGGAAACATGAAGCGACAGGTTGTTATCTCAAAAGAAGAATTTAACTTAACGCTATCGATGTGTTTGTACAACCAAACTTTGCCCATAGACTGTGAGTAAACTATGGGCCTGACCACACAAAAACAAGTTTAGCATTGTCGGCAAAAGTTTTTTTTTTACCATATAGGTGCTTCATTAACACGAATCCTGCGTTCTGGGAGCCCAAAAACAATTGTTTTTGAAACCAGGTCCCTGAGTGAAAAAAAATCTTAAAATGGCACTCTTGATTTATCCTGTTTACAACCCAGGATACCCTGAATTCGGAGAAGGATTACGACCATGTCCCCAGGGGCACCCTGTGGGGAGTACACAGGGAGTACGGGGTGGATGGCCACTTGTTAGCGGCTATTCAGTCCCTGTAGTGAAGGTGTGTGAGTCTGGTCTGTGTAGCCATCAGTAAGTTGGACCTGTTCCCGGTGAGGGATGGACTTCGCAAGAGCTGCCCTTTGTCACCGGTTCTGTTCATAACTTATGGATAGAATTTCTAGGTTCAGCTGGGTGGTGGAGGGAAGTTCGGTGGTGAGAGGATGTTGTCTCTGTTTGTTGTGAATGATGTGGTCCTCTTTGCGCCATCGAGCAGCAACCTCCAGCTCTCACTGGTTCGCAGCTGAGTGTAAAGCAGCTGGAATGAAGATCAGCACTTCTGTCTGAAGCCATGGTTCTTGGCCAGAAAAGGGTGGAGTGCCCACTCCGCGTTGGGGAGGAGGTCCTACCTCACGTGGAGGAGTTCAAGTATTTCCAGGTAATGTTTTACCAGGGTCCCTTCTTAATTTACCAAGAGTTTTTAAGGATTGGAAAGTGTGTTTTAAAAACCAACTGCAAACCTACATGTCAACGGGATCGGCCACCTCCATGTATCTCATCTTCATGAGTCGGGGGAAATCCATCTCCTCCTTCACCTCCCAGTCACTCCTCACCTCCACCGAAGAATCTCTGGGCTTCAGCTGAGCCTGAACACACAAACAAAAAGACACATGTGGAGGTTGTCTGGGACGCATGTGACCACATATCTTCCCTAGAGTAAATGCTAATGCGCCCTAATGCATGTTTGACTAGGACTTAACAGACAATATGTCATCAATGCAGAACTGAAAGCTGCTGCTTTTGTGTTTAGTCTCCTTCGTCTTGCCCTGTGCTCATTTACAACTCATACATGACTTTGTCCTCTCACCAAAAACAGTGAACAGTCTGTACATGTACAACAGTTCTCCAATTATTTTACCTTCTCCTCTCTTTCATCTAACTGAGGTTACTGTTCACATAATCTGGAGCTCTTCTGGGAAGTTATGTGGTGACTCTGTCTGGGCCCTGACATTGCTGTGGTGACATTTGAACACAACTGGTCGGTAGGATGGTTTGGAGACTCATGCTAAATACAGGTGTAAACAAAGATGTGTCTCGACTGTCAACTTGTAGTCCGATTGCCTGAGACTCATTTCAAAACCAAATGTAAAAATCCTAAAGATTTTAATGTTTCCATCATGAATCACAGAAAACAAACTCACGTGAGAATCAACCAGTTTTTAAGTCAATTTCTTTGGCATATTTGCATCAAAACTGAATGAATTATTCATCTAAATCAGTCATTACTGATATGAAGTAAAAAATAACTACCTGGGATTTCTGATCCCACTTCTGACGGACACCAAACTGTTTCTGGAACTTCTTCTGCAGCCGCATCCGGTCCCTGAGCAGACAGAACAATCCAACATGAAGGAGAAGCTGCAGCTCACAGTTCCAGTTTTGCTCAAACAGCTTGTTTATGCAAGGCTCTTACCTCTCCTTCTGCTTGGCGCTCTTTGGCAGCGTTTGCATGTTGAACTGGGTGAGGTTCCTGCGGTCCTTATCCCTGCGCAGGTTCCTCTGTGGGTGGAAACAAACACACACCACCCTTTTACCAAGCCGCTGGACACACCATGCAAAAACACGATTACACTTAAATTGCAACGACCTGCCGTACCTGAGCAAACCTCATGCGGTTCCTCTGATAGGCCGTCTTCTGGGTCTTGGCCGTGTCCACCAACTGGAAGCTTGTCTCGTCCTCCTCATGGAAGTAGGCGTACTGACTGCCGCCGCCGAACTGAGAGGAATACTTATCTGAAGAGAGAAGAAACAGAGTTCAAAGTTTCTGTTCAGAGAGAAATTCTGAGTTAGAGAAAAAAACCTGCACAGATGTTGCAGCGACAGATGTCCTCAGAAGCTGCTTTCCAACACTAAAATCCTCATAACAGATTATTTCTCATGATTCTCCACCCTACTGCCCACACACTAAGTTCTGGGACTGGACAGGAACAGTAGCTGTTAGAACAAGAAGAAGAAGAAGAGGAGGATTTCCCTCTGAGATGTAGTGGAGGAGAGTCCCAGTACCTGTAACTGTACCACAGTTACAGTAATCTGAGTAAATGTCCTTTGAAATATTAAATGTTGTAAATCCAATGACTGGAATTGTTTAGCTGAAGAAACCAAACTGTGAATCTTGAACAAACAGTTTGCTGTGACTGCATGTTCACACATTAGCTTCCACTCAGCAGACAACACAGGGAAGGAGCTACGAAGTTACTGTGACCATGTGTCTTTACACACCAATTCTAAATCAGACCAAATGTTTTCTGGTTTATATGTTCTCAAAAAGGTCTTCATATCAGAAAACATTCAGGTTGTTTAAAAAAAAAAGAGCTGAACAAGTAAAAAAAAAGTTGATGCAGTAGAAACAGAAAAAATAGAAAAGCAGAAGTAGTAAAAAAAAGCAGAAACACAAGTCAAGGCAGGCAGAGTACAGAAAGAAGAAAGAGTAAAAGTAGAACCAGTAGAACCAGTAGAAGTGGGAAAAATAGAAAAGTAACAAAGTCCAAACAAATTAGAAAAAGTAGAGGAATTGCTCAATTTTAGCGTCTCACTCACTTGTGTATCTCTTGTCTTGGTAAGTTGCTCCAGTCCAATCAGCCACCTGTCGGACACACAAACAAACAAACAAAAGTGAGGAAAACCAAACGACAACATGTGTCAGAGCAGGATGATTGTGTGCGGCGTAACTAACCTTCCCCAGTCGATCTCCTTTGCTGAACGGCTGGTACGGCATGTCCTTAAACTTCTCTGGAACGGCACACGGACCCCAGCCGGACGGGTTGTCCTGGATCACAGGGGCGTGGAACTTGGCCATGACCTGAGGTCAGAATGAAAAGCAGAAAGCGTTAAAGTGTGTCCAGATCCAGCTGACGGTCAGTGTGGTCGCAGACATGAATGGGGTCTCAGCTGCTGAGGAGCACTGTTCTCTTCACTCACGCACTGAAACCAGTCGGTGCCGATCAGCTTGCGCAGTGGGCTCATCATCATCGACCCCCGAATGCTAGGCTGGTTCAAATCCACATTTCAATGCTTCAACCAGCAAATACAGCTGAGTACAATCGAGTTACGCCGTCTGAATTTAATCTGGTGATCATGAAAAATGCCAATCGCACCTTCCTGAGAAGCAGAGTCAGAAATCTGACCTCCAGTCCATTTTACATCTGCACTGCACTATTAGTACTCTTTGTGATTCATGTAACAATCTGAACATCTTCCATTGTCTGTTTTAGTCTCCTCCTCAAAACAGTGAAAAAGAACATTTTAGCTTTACTGTGTGTAAACACAATAGACTTTTAATAGAAATGGAAGAGGCAAGCATGTCACCCACTGGATTGTACACTCATGGTCTGCAGCCAGGAGACTGTAATATGAATATGGCCATGTTGGATGTTTGGGAGCCTGAAGTGACTGTATTTGGATATGAAGGGAGGAGTGAGGAGGCGGGTCTAACCCTTGATACTGAGGACACTGTCCAATGTATATGAGATTTAAATTCAGCACCAGTCTCATTGTAGAACACACTTGCCAAACAAACTAATCATACCCCTAAATCTTCTTCCTCCATCATCATAATATCTCCTTAATGATAAAATAATTTTCAGATAGACCACCAGATCACTGAGAAGAACAGTTGTCTTTAGCTAATGACATCACAATGACTTGTGAATAAAACATTTATTGACTAAGTATTTCAGGATGATTTTGAACTGAAGTCATTTAGAGCCAGTATCAAGTGGCTGTGGGGACCATTGCACTTTTTTTTTGCACTTCTGCATAGGTTTTATGTTTGAGCCCCAGTTGCTTTGTCCATTGCTATATTCTGTCTATGGTCATCACATAGTATTAACGTCATTTAGTAATGATAGCTAGATGGTTGTGGTGTTTGGCTGTGTTTCAATGGTCCAATCAAATTGGTCCAAACCTTATCCCCCTCGACACATCCTGTCACAGAAGTTAGATACTCTGATGTTTCAGGTAAAATCTCAAATTGTTCTTTGAATATTAATAAAATAATAAACGTATTGAGCTTAACATGAAGAATCAAATATGCACTTCAACACTGGAGGTAAAGGGGAAATTTCGTTCATACGTCCTTGGAAAACAAAGATGAGTTTAGTTTCACTTATTTTCACGGCAGAGATGAAACAAAGTGGTTATTTGAAGTAAAACCATTGATACGTGTACGTGTGGTTAAGTACGTGGTGATTTTTTTCAAGTGAAAAAAACAATCAAACCAAGTATACAACTGTTTTAAAGTGCTTCTTAAGGCATAAACGTTTATTGTTAAACAGTGACCAGGCTTTATCAGGTCTGTTTGTGAGGCTTAGTAAAGAAACACGACTAGATATCATGTATATTAACGGAGGAGCGACACCGGCTCACGAACATCTGGCACCGCCGACTAGCATTAGCACCATGTCACCATTCACTCCTAACAGTTGATGCTAACATCTAAAAAAAAATAGGACTGACACATAGAACTAGCGTACTGGATTTATTCATCGAGGTTATTTCCAAGATGGAGAGCTAAGTTTTCCTGTGTGTCGTCGACATTTTACAGCAGCTCTACCTCCGTTAGCTAACGGTGGCTCCTGCTAACGCTAGTCATCCTGCCAGGTGGTAGCGTGAGCACGGCTAAGCTAACTGGGTGGAAAGCTGTAAACGCGAACGCACATCCATCCACGGGCGAAATTAAAGTACGAACGGAAACACACATGTTTCATGCATCTATGGATGTATTACTGAGATCTCACCGTGAACGATGTCACTCTCGGTGGAGCTTTTTAATCCAAACGGTCCTCGGGCGGTGCAAATCCCCGACACAGCGCCGGTGTGAAAGGAAGTGACGTACGGCCGTAAAGCAGAAACTTTTTCCTCCCGTATTACAAGTGCCGCTGACGTAATGTTGAGACGCAGTCCGCAGATAACGGCACCAAAAGCTGTATTCATTTCAACATCAATTATATGGAGAGATACGTACAACTAGTAAACCAAACCACAAATCACTGACAGACACAACGGTCTTGTTGTGAATTCATTTATTTTAGTTTAATATATTACATGACTTTTAGTATTAAAAATAAGTAAGAACAGAATAGAACTTTATTGTCATTGTTTAAACTAAATCATGATATTACTCTGAAGAACGGAGACATTAAAGTAGGAATAAATAATATTATATAAGTATTTAATACACATTTGAATATATACAGAAATTAACTCACTGTAATACAATTGTTTGATTGATTTTATATAAACTTACTACAAGCCTGGAACAGGTGGATGCAAATAATAATAATAATAATAATAATAATAATAATAATAATAATAAATTTAAGACTAACAATAAAGCCGCAGTAATGATCTTGAAAAGTAACAAGTTGGACAATGTTTCATAGTCATGTAACTGACCACACTGACATTACAGGGGTTAGCTGACACGTTTTACACACTGTTTGCCTGGAAATAAAAACGTTGTTTCAAATGAAAACAACAAAATTAATCAATAATGACAAGGAAAGCAGAAAAAATGACAAAATCTAGAAATAAAGAAGATATTTTCTTGAGAGTTACTTGAGAAATTAATAAAATTGCATTGGATTATCTTTGTATCCTGTCTAACGTTACTTGTTGTAGTTCGTCCCTGTAGCCACGAGAGGGTAGTAAACAACCATCTTGTTAGACTAACACCGAATACATCAAGAAAACTTCATTTATAAGGACATAAAAAGTTTCATTTTGATCCATAATTGTTTAATTTTTAATGTTAATGTCAATATTAAGTTGGTTTGAATGTTTTTAAAGTAAAATTAACAACCATTTAACACCTTTTAACCAATTTAACCTGCAATGTAGTGGTGGAGTTCTTTGCTCTGACTACTGGATGGCAGTGAACACACATTTTAAAAAAACTATTAAGTTTGAAAACTTTAACAACTTACCTACACTTCAGGTATAATCTTTAAAATAAGTCCACAAAGACAGATCAATATAAACCAAGGTGGCAGTTTGTCAAATTAAATTCATCACAGTGGGATAAGATAAACACACAGCCTTAAATTTGAATTAGGCTATAAGCTGTAAACGTGAGTTTGCAATATAAATCATTTATTAAAAATTACATACATTTGAAGTGATATTAAGTGTACACAAAATGCAGTAGCAGTAGCAACACCTATAAACTGAAAAACATATCTCAAAATACATGTTTTTATGAACTGAGCATCTTTTATGCCTTCTTCCAGCAGACATAACAAACCAGTAAAGCTTTGATGGTTTTTAAATTTACACGTTATTCAGTTAATGAGGCAGCAGAATGTTGGTGTCTTGATCCTGAACACAGTTCTGTCAAAAGATCTTTAAAAATTCAAATCAGACCTGAACGTCTCCTCCGAGGCCTTGAGTGTGTGTTTTGTTTTTAAAACTGATCCCTTGGTCTAATTAAGATTTTGCACACATTGAAAATATGATTAATAAACCAGTGTCCATGTGTCAGCAGAGATTTTACCTGGAAGCAACAACACTTGCCATTAGGCTGAGAGGCTAACAGGCTAACAGAAAAAAGGCTAACAGGCTGATAAGCTAACAGGCTAACATAAAATAATAATAATAACAATCTGGAAAGCTAGCAGATAAACCCAAAAACAAGATAATGGACTAAAAAGCTAACACACCTGCAGAAAGAGAAGCTAACAAGCTGAGATGCTAACAGGCTAACAGGAAAAAGAAGCTAACATGCTTACGAGCTAACAGGCTACCAGAAAAAGAAACTAACAAGCTGAGAAGCTAAGAGGCTAATGGACTAACAGTTATCTCGTCAGCCTGTTAGCTTCTTTTTCTGTTTTCCTGTTAGCTTGTCAGCCTGTTAGCTTCTTTTTGTGTTAGTTCATCAGTCTGTTAACTTCTTTTTCTGTTTTCCTGTTAGCTCATCAGCCTGTTAGCTTCTTTTTGTGTTAGCTCATCAGCCCGTTACCTTTTTTCTGTCAGCTTGTTAGCTCATCAACCTGTTAGCTTCTTTTGCTGTTAGCCTGTTAGCTCATCAGTCTGTTAGCTTCTTCTTCTGTTAGCTCATCATCCATTAGCTTTTTTTCTGTTAGCCTATAAGCTTCTTTTTCTGTTAGCCTGTCAGCTCATCAGCATGTTAGGTCATCAGCCTGTTAGTTTCTTTTGCTGTTAGCTTGCTAGCTCGTCAGCCTGTCAGTCTCCTTTTCTGTTAGTCTGTGAGCTTATATTTTCTGTTAGCTTGTTAGCTCATCGAGCTGTTAGTTTCTTTTCTGTTAACCTGTTAGCTCGTCAGTCTGTTAGCTTATTTTTCTTTTAGCCTGTTAGCTTGGTAGCTTCTTCTCTGTAAGCCTGTTAACTTGTCAGTTTGTTAAATCTCATTAAATCTGATTAAATCCTCAGCTGTGTGTCTGTGTTGTCAGTTTCACAGTCAAGGAGCCGTCAGAACGTCACTGAACGTTGACGCCCCCATCTTTGCACATCTGGCTGGCCTTGTTTGTCCCACATCTGTGTTCATTCACATTCAGTCGAGCAGCAATAATGTAACAGAAACAGAAACAGCAGCAAAGCGACTTCTGATTTTTTCCACGTTGCATCGTCGCATCTGCTGATCCATGAGTCACGTCAAACACGCCCACCGCTGTCCTTCAGGGACTCTGACAGCAGATGGTTGACGCAGCGAGCACTGTGGGATTTTTATCATCTCTCTGGAAGAGGATACGACTGATGATCATCACATCAGCACTACATGACTGGAGGAAAGTTTAAAAAAAAAAGTCAAAGGATCAAAAACTAAGAAACGGAGTCAAACACAAAAGACAACTGTAAAATAACAAGAACTAACAAAAAAAAAAGTTTGTAGCTTTAATTTTACCTGAAATCGCCACATTGCGTAAAAACCATAACATCTTGAGAAAAAAACAACAAAATGTTGGGTAAAACCCATGAAATGTTGAGTAAAAACAGTGTAATATTTCTTAAGAACAATCAAATGTTGGGTAAATACAATAAAATGTTTCGTAAAAATCACAAAATGTTCAGTAAAAACAATAAAATGTTGGATAGATAGATAGATAGATAGATAGATAGATAGATAGATCATTCATCTTCCTACAGTTCATTCATGAGTACACACACACACACACACAGACACTGTGTTATATTTAGCTGTAAACACAGTGAGACGATGCCTCTGCTCCTCGGTGTTACCTCGGTGTTGTTCTTGTTGTTGCTGCTCGGCTGGTGTTCAGCCCACACACACACACACACACACACACACACACACACGTACACAGCCACGCCGCCATCATTAAAGGCACATTAAAAAAGGGATTTGCGAGGCTCATCGTTTATTTGCCAAAACCCCTGAGGGCTGGAGGTTTGATGAGAGTGGAGGTTTGTTGAGGCCGAGCTGTTTACTACTGCTGTGTGTTTCTGTATGTGTGTGTGTGTGTTGTTAGGTCTGTGCTGACTGTACTGGGAGGTGAGAGTCAGTTGATGGGTCTGCTGGTGGCGTCGCGATGACTCACTGCGATTCTCAGCCCACAGCCGCTCACCCACGTACAATATGGACCGAGACTCCAGTTCAGTCTAACAAGGCTGGAACTCACTTTTTGTTTTTTGGCAGGAAAAACTATGGAAACAAGAAGAGAAAACGCACAACAACCAGGTCCACACATGGTCCCGACATAAAAGGTAAAAAAATACACAAAATTATTGCAATCACACAACAAAAACAAAAAAAATTAAAGCTGCAAGCAGCGATAAACGGGCCCTCGCACCTTTGCACATTCGGGGCAACTGGCAAGATATGAACTGATGTGTCGGGGTCATTGTGTGAATGGGGAGCACTCTCTACAGCTGTGAAGGAGATTCTCTCTCTGAAGAGAGGTAAACACTGTGTTCAACATGTTGTCATGGAGACATGACTGACAGCTCTCTCGTCAGCCAATCAGCTGCTGAGTAATATGATCATTCCTGTCAGGGGGCGGAGCTGTGAGGTGTGAAGTTAGATCTAGATTCAGGGGCAGATCTAGAAAAATATTTGTGGGGTGGTGAGAGGGGGGCAGGATTTTTTGAGGGCTGGCAACATATGTCAGACATATATATACTGAATTTAATCCCAGTTATCATAGTTTGATGAGAAATAGTATGTACAGACTACTAAAGGACATGGGCT
>OOFC01024202.1:0-10626 GCA_900323345.1 Pseudochromis fuscus | reverse complement strand
AGCATCAGAGATTATTAAGAAGATAAATCACGTGTGGGAGTATTCATCCTCTGCACTCTGCTCTCTGTGGCAACAAAATTAAAACATTTCTCTATATAAAGCAGGATTTTTTATGCAGCTTTAAAAATATTCTTTCATTTCTGGGAGCGCTGTTTAAACAACAGAAGCAGGTTTAAGCCTCGGTCCCGAGCAGATGCATGAATTTAGGATTTGTGCATCGCCTGCGTTGTTTTTTAGGTCTGTGGGAGTTGAGGAGGTCACAGAGGAAAAAAAAAAGTTTCCAGGGTGACATGAGATGAGACTTTGGACGTGTGTGCTTCGTAGAGGTCGTACTGAAGATGTGCAGCAGTCTTGTTACAGATGCACCGGTGTCACACTTCAATTTACTCCACATGTTGTGAGTGTGTCTGTTGTACTCCACACACAGGAAACCTTCAGTACAACTTCTTTTACCAACAGTTTTCTTCCCATGACCACAAAAAAAATGCACGTCCTGCATGCAGACCTATGAAGTTGGAGAGTTTTTGATCATGATCAACATCCTCCATCCGTGCTCACAGACGTGCATGGTCTGTAATTTTGTTGCTCGTACACATCCTGCAGAGGGAGGACGGGAGGTTGGATCCGAGACTTTAAACAAACACTTTTTATACAAATCGCCTCCTTTGTCTGCATTTTGGTTTTGGCTGGATCAGCAGGGCAGCTGCTGCCGGGCCGCAGACCTCATCACTCAGCACTGAGCCGAGGCCTCACGCTGAGGGGAGGCTGCAACACAGCAAACCCTCCACTGGCCTCTCTCCAGTCGAGGTCTTCTGCAGGTTAAGCTGTTTACATGCATCTCCGATACCCTGCGAGCGACCTCCTTGTTGCCATGAGTAAACCAATTAACCCAGTATTGTTGTGTTCCCGCACCGTCCCTCCCACAGAGAGCATCCAGACCCAAGCAGTAAGTGTAATGGGGTGTGTGTGTGTGTGTGTGTGTGTGTGTGGATTCAGTTACGACGAGGAGCGGTGGCGTCCAACGTTTCGAGCTGAGCAGATGAGCGCCACCCGCCGTGCTCCAAATGTGTTCACGTGAATGGATTAGACACCGGGCGTTAATTCAAACTGCCGCCGATACAAAATGTGATTTTTATACAACTGCACTGAGTGTAAACAATACCTGGATCCAGCTGGATTTCATCCTGCTGCCATTTGGTGCGACAGGAGGAGGATGTTTCTACCAATTCAGTTCTTCTAGTTCATATATTTAACAATTACTTCTGACTGACAGTTTAAACAATGAATCAGTTACTTTCAGCTAATTCTCCAACAGTTTAATCACTACTTTTAGCTCTTATCACTCTTTCATGACTATTGTTTTATAATAAAACCTGTGATTCAGTTAAAAGCTGAGTCTCTAATAACAGCCGGCACCGTGGTCGATATGAACAAATTACAGGAGGCAAAATACAAACCAGGAAAAGAAGTAAACACAGTGCAGCAGCAATAATTTCACAATAAAAGTCTGGTTAGGAAATGAAGGGTTTCTGTCCACTGAGATGCAAGTAGTAGGCTTTTATTTTGAAATGATTAAATTGTATTAAAAGCATAAAGTGGGAACCTTAATGCTTTGATCTGCTCTGATTTTTGTTTGAAGCATCAAAATGAGGTTTCACACTAAACTCTGACTCAGTGACGTTATCAGAAGAAAAAAGAAATAAAGTTAAATACAAGTCGACACCATCTGCAGTTTAAATAAATAAATGTCACCACGTCTTTAGGATTTCAACCTCTCTGCTGGCAAACAACAGTTTTCACATATTGTCTTACAACTGGTTTATAGTCAGTTTATTAGTGTTTAACAATTTCTACAGACTGATCTGATCTGATATAAAGTGTCCTGAACGACACTTAGAGTTCAGACCTGAAGTCTGTAAATAAAACAATGGACAAAACTAACATGATGTCACTCGGTTTGAATCCAGGAGTTTGGTATTTGAATGTGACCATGTTGGTTGTTTGAAGCAGGAAGTGACCATATTTGGATCTGAAGGGAGGAGCCAGGAGGCGGGTCTGACCCTTGAACCTGTAAATCTTTGAGAAGAAGAAGAAAAAAACTCTTTATAAAACCTGAGTTTACAAACTGCTTTAACAACACAGCAAAAGCAGAAAAACATATCTATTTATTTTTTTACCTGGTGATATGAAAAGATTTCTACAAATATCAATAAAACTGAATTTAAACATTCAAAGTTCAGATTCTGTTGATCTGTTAAGTGCTGGTTAAAACAGAGGCGACAGTTCAATGAGAGGAACCAGTCAAGTAAAAAGTAAAATGTATAAAAAGAAACTTGTTAATAAAAACTAGTTCTCTCACAAAAAGTAGAAAACAAAACAAAATAACCAAAGAATAAACTAATAAATTGAAATGACTGAAGTAGATCAGTAATAGTTCTGTACAGATGAACAACAGTTAAATACAGTGAATTACTGCACATTAAACATCAGCTGCACACGGAGACTTTTTGCTTATTGTTTGATTTACATGTTTCTCTTTTCTCCTGTTTATGGAGAATGAACATATTTAAATTAAAGCTAATTGGAGGCAGAGGTGTTTCCATGTCCACCTCCAGTCTGTGTCGTTTACCTTTCTAACCACACACTTTGATTAAATGACTTCAAGCTGAAGCCGAGTTAAGCTTCTTCATCACCTTCTTAACTCCTAAAACTGGAAATTAGAGACAGAGACAGACACAGACACAGAGACCGAGACCCATCCAGGATTTCAGTGCTCACCCTGTAACCACCTGAGAGGTTGCACATGAATGTTTCAGCAGCTCTTTGAGGAGACACAGAAATAAACCTCAGCTGTTTTAAAAGCAGCGGCAGATGTTAGCCGAGCAGCTTAGCTGTTATCACGGTGAGCTGGTGTTGGGTTTTTTATAGCCTGGGTGTTATTTTATGTGGCTCTCACTGTCTTTCATCTAAGTTACTCTGACATGACATTATACGCACCATCTTCATTTCTCTTCATCTGAGGACATGCTGACTTTGTCAGTCACAGCGTTACAAATGAGTCCATTAGAGCAGCACAGGCAACCAGGCGGCTTTAAATGTGTCACCTCCACCTCTCACAGAAAACTAAAGCAAAGGTGAACGTTCATATTATTCTCTAAACTGTCTGTAGGAAGCATCATTAGTGCCTGTGAGGATAATTACTGTTTGACCTTTGACCTGCACTTCCTACTGTAGTCCAGCGTTTATTGATTCAGTAAATATGATGGACGTTTTCACCTGGGAGGGATTTTCATCTCTAAATAAGTGGTTGAAGTTACAGGGTCACACTGTTACTGTTACCTGATCATCCAGAGGAGGTTACACACACACTGTGGAGGGGTGGACCAAGCAAGTGTGATGTCGCTCATTTCAACATGGCCAAGTTGGTGGTTAGGAGCAGGAAGTGACCATATTTGGATATGAAGGGAGGAGTGAGGAGGCGTGTCTGACCCTTGAACCTGAGGACACTGTCCAATGTGGATGAAACTGGAGTTCAGCATCAGTCTTATGAGCCACGGGCGGCTTTGGCTCAGCTGGTACAGTGGGTCGCCTGTGAATCGTAAGGTTGTGGGTTCGATCTCCGGTTCCTCCTGTCCACATGTTGAAGTGTCCTTGGGCAAGACACTGAACCTCATGTTGCTCCCAATGGTGGCTAGCACCTTGCATGGCAGCTTGGTAGCCATTAGTGTGTGTGAGTGGGTGAATTAGTTGCCTTGTAAAGCGCTTTTACCATTTACCATTTATTGGAGATCAGAGCTGTCAATCCAGCTCCAACTGACTCATATTCAAAAATCCAGAAATATTCTGTCAATGCATTTTTTCCACAAGTCAGTCTGATGTCATCAGGTGGTCCATCTGAAAGAAAAAAATCAGATGGATATTCAGTTCAAATATTCAGAAGATTTAGGGGCGTGGTTCATCTGGTCACCAATGAGGGCAGCGTCTCATCCACATTGGACAGTGTCCTGAGGTTCAAGGGTCAGATCCTCCCTTCATGTCCAAATATGGTCACCTCTGGCTCAACAAAAACCCAACATGGCCACGTTCAAACACCAGACTCCTGGCTTCAGTCCACAAACCAACAGGTGACATCGTCTGCAGCATCAGTGCAGCTGGATGACGTCCTCTGCAGGAGGTTTGTGTTCTCAGTGTTTTCTGGTGTCGTCAGAGGTTGTCGACTGTGTCCTGCCTCTGACTGAGGACACTACAGGACCAGCTCCACACAGAAACTTTTCCTGTTCTGTTACATATTATTGTTGTTGGTCAGTCTCTGATCCATCCTCAGCCCACATCAGTGTTGCTGTGTATCTTGTGCATCCACCTCCAAACTGGACGACCGTCCATTGTCTCCTCCTCCGTCGACTGTTTCCCTCCATGTGTTGGAGAGAGGCTGGAGGTTCCTCCCCCTCAGCTGGGACTCTGCCTGTTGTAATGAGCAAGATCCCTGTGCTAATGTACGCATGTGTTTCAGTGCGTCACAGATGAAGCCTCAGCATACGTGCACACCGCTCTTTGTGTATCCGTGTGTGTGTGTGTTTGGCTTCGCATCATCATCTCCTAATCTCCTCGCTGTATCCGTTCTCCCATCATGCAGGTTTTAAAGTCATTAACTTCTTTATCAGAATTCGCCAGCTATCCGCATTATTGTGAGAGGATAATTGGCTCAGAGTCGCCTCCTGGGAACATGTGTAGGTAAAACTGAGAAACTGTGGCTGCACATCATCAAACACTCTGAGAAACAAAGAGAAGTCGTACAGACGCAAACATAAAGCAGCTCAGGACGACCTCGGTTTCTCCATAGTCTGTTTACAGAAATGGACAAAGTAAGTGTGACGTCAGCCGTTGGTTTGTGGACTTGTGTTTTGAAGGTGAGAGTTTGGTGTTTGCACGTGGCCATGTTGGTTGTTTGGAGCCAGAAGTGACCATATTTGGATGTGTAGGGAGGAGAGAGGAGGCGGGTCTGACCCTTGAACCCGAGGACACTGTCCAATGAGGATGAGACTCAAGTTCACTAAACCTCCAAACCAACCAAGCCTCTAAAACGTATTGACTGAATATTTCAAGATTGAAAATTAGGATTTTTGAATTGACGTCAGTTGGAGTCAGAGTTTTTTGGAGCCAGCATCTAGTGGCTGTTGGTGGTATTGCTCTTTTTTTAACCTCCATATTGGCTTCATCTGGTTGCTTCATCCATTTCTATGAACAGTCTGTGTGTACGATGCATGTTTGTTTAGTTTTAGTTTTAGTTTGTATGTGACCTTTGTATGAGTCTCAACTTCAGCTCTGCTCCCATTGGACGCCAGGCTAACCCCACCCCTAACTCCTCCCCCCAGATCTCTGAGAAGAAGAGTTGACTTCATGATGACATCAGAATGACTTGTGGAGAAAATGTGTTGACTGAATATTTTATAATTGAAATGACTTTGAACTGAGTTGGATCCAGACTTTTGTGTAGTCAGCATCTAGTGGCCATCGGGTGTATTGCACTTTTTTGCACTTCTGCATTGGCCTCATTTTTTAGCCCTGCTTGCTTCGTCCATGTCACAATCTCCTGACCCCTCCTCTTCCTCTCCACAGGAGCCCGGTCGCCGTCGGTCACGGCTGCTACTGCCTGGCTCTGCTGAGGTCGGTGCCGGCGGCGGCGTACATCGTCCTGGTGACGGTTCTGCGCTATCACCTCTTCATATGGAGCGTGTTTTCACCCAAGCTGCTGTACGAGTCCATGCACCTCCTGCTGACCGCCGGAGTCTGCCTCTTCTTCATCACCATGGAGCAGAGCCACAGCTCGAGTAAGACTTAGAGCCAAAGACTGAAAACTCAGACTGAACACACTCAGTACAATACAGCCTCACTCTGTCATTTACTACAGAAACACTACAAGGACACGATTATCAACATTTTATTTTCTCAGTTTTGCTGTGATAACCAGATAATTTCAGAGGTTTTCTCGAGACCTTGACTTATTTTTATTCTTAAGATTTCAAGGTTATAGGATCATTTATGTTGCTATTTTGAGCAAACTGAAGTTGTTTTCTCAAGATAAAGAGATAAGTATTTGAGAAAATTATAACATGAAATTTTACTACGTAATCTTCTATAATTTTTGTTGTTATCTTGAGAAAAAAACTTTGTTTCTCAAAATTATAGGATCATTTCTGTTGCTATAAGATAAGTGTAAGATAAATCATGGAGAAAGTGATAACAGAAAATGTAGTTTTCTTGTGATCAGTCACTGAAGATCTGGAGAAATCCACTGAAACTAACTTGTTACCAAAACAGAGAAAATCAGATGTATTTAATCTCGTTCTTCCATGTTCACAGTGAAACAGATGTTTCAGTTTGTGTGCTTTGCAAAAACCTTTAGGAATGCACTACTAATGTCTTTTTAAGGATCTATTTAACGATTTCTTTCTTTCCGAGGAGAATAACGATTGAGGCTGAATAAAGCTGAGATGATGTAAAGGTTTTTGAAGAACTTTTTTAAACTGTGTACTACCTCAGGGACGAGTGTGGGACTTAGGAGCCGTACTGTCTGATCCCCGTGAGAAACTGAACGACCTGAATGTCACGTAGAAGAACATCATGTGTTCAAGTCTGATCCAGGGTCTGATCCAGGAAGAAGGTTCAACAAACTCTGAGTTCATCCCTGAACTCTGAGGGAGAACTATCTGCTTCCACAATGAGTTGGTTCACCTTGAGTCAGCTCTGATACCATCAGTTACCATGGCAACCATTGAAAACAAAGAGGAGTTAATGAGAGAGATCCCTGACTGCAATCTGACCAGTTACCTTCACTCTCTTTGAATATTTCAGGTGCAAAGGTGTGAATGTAACTGAATTAAATGTTTCTAATGAAGTGTAATCGGGAAGATTGGAAGATGAAATCTGAAAATATAATTCAATCAGGGACGGCAAATTTTTGAAGCTTTAGAGGATTATGATCATGACTCACTTTGGTTTAATCATGTTTGACATGTGTTGTGGCTTTAACCCACGCAGAATGTGGTTTTAACATAAATATCTCAAGTGATATCATGTTCAGTGGATTAATATTTGAGTTTAATTTCAATACATGTGTGTCACCAGTGTTACAGGGAAAACTGTTATGGGTAAAAAATAAGAAGCGAAACATTTGCTCTGATCTGAGAAAACGTGATGTGTAATATTAGAGGAGTCAGGTCGAATGTTGAGAATGAAACAGTGAAGTATCGTAACAAAAGACATCAGAGAATAAAATCTGATCTGAGTCTTGAAATCCTCTCCTGATGTGAAACTATGTGAATTAGTTTGACTTCAACATCGAGCTGAAACGCTGCGTCTGACAGCTGCTTCTCACTCAGCAGGAGGGAGGAGCTGCATCTGTTACCACGGTAACCAGCAGGAGGGAGGAGCCACAGAGTAACTCAGGGTTTGTGGAAGAGAATCAGCAGGTTAGGTTACCGTGGTAACAGACTCAGAGTTGAAGTTAACTCTCTTTGTCCTGGAAACTGCTGAGTGTCCCTCATCTCAGAGCTAACTAACCAGCTAACCAGCTAACTAACTTAGAGTTTCCCACTAAACCTTCTTTCTGGAGCAGACCCTGCTCCCTCCCAGTACGTCCTCATTAGGAAGAGCCTGGTGCATCCCCTCAGCTGCTTCAGTGTCAGGGTCTCGGTATCGACGGACACCTGAACACAACAGAGTCATTGTTACTGCTCCTCCTACTGAGGCAGGTCAAAGGCTCCACTGTGAAGATCATAAATAACCAGTGTACAGCAGGAGTGACAGGAGATCAGGTGGAGTCTGTGGACACCCACTCAGTCCTGAGAACAGGGTCTAATCAGGCGCCAGCGTGGGCGGAGTTTTCAAAACACTCAAGTCTTTCCTCTCCACAATATTTTCAATGTGCTGCACAGACCATGAAATATTATGTGGTGTTTTTATTTTCTTTTTCCTCCATGTTGTTGGATTTAACCCCAGTTGTTTTTGGAGATGAACAGCTGATCTGTTCGTGTCTGTGAGCGTTTAGATTTCCTGAGGTTTGTACAAACTGTTTGAAGTTCAGATTTTAGTTTTAGATATTTTCACTTTTTGTTGTTCATAATCATTTTGAAGTCTGAGCTTGAAGCAGTGGAAAGCAGTTTCATCACATTACCAACATTACACAGTAAAAATCATTGGATTGTTTTAACCCAGAACTGGGTCAGTGCTGGATCATGTTGGGTTAATGGGATCCAGTGAGTTTTTGTCCAGTGGATAAAAACAACAAAATACTGAGTGAAAACAAACAAATGTGGTTTAACTCCCTCCAGGGACCAGCAGACACATGTGGTGTCTTTATACAGCTGGTTTATTCCAAGTTTTCCTTGAAAATCCACCACTGTGAAAACTAGACAACACACATAACACAGTATAGTAACCTGTGTAACTAACACACAAAACATCTAAAAATCACATTTCAATAAGCAAATACACACAAATCAACAAAAGTCAAAAAGAAACACGTCAAACTTGCTGTGAGTCCAGGTCCAGTTCTTACATTTCTTTGTGTTCATGTGAAACACACCTGGACCGTCACTTAACACTTAAAAGGGCAACTTCAAAATAAAAGCCCCTTAAATTATATAAATGAGACTCAACAATGATCCACTTCTAAAATAAGTTAGTGTAATAAAACAAACATCAAAATATGTGGCAACAATTACATGTGAGGTAGTGAAACAACAAAATGTTTGTTAAAAATAAAATGTTGGAAACATTTTGGACGACAATAAAATCTTGAGTAGGATCCGACCATCTCACTGGGTTAAATGAACCCTGCATGTAGTCAGACCAATACTGACCCAGGTCTGGATTCAAACAACCCAACATTTTCTAGTGTGTCATAACCTCACACAGCAACAATATAATGTAATAGTAACTCCATTGTTCCCATATAGTCCACAGTAGTGATGTGTGTATTGACTGTTCAGCTCCTACTGTCCAGTTGGTAAAAAATCACAACAACTCCAGACGACGTCAGCAGAGTGTGAGGCCCTGAGATCCAGCTTCACGTCTCCAGTGTCTGATGCAGACTCCCGGACTCTGGCAGCAGCAGCACAGACTCATAAACTGTTTTAGCTTCCAGCCGATCTGTTCCTCCAGTAAAACTGAGGATACCACCAAAGTACAGCTGGCGAGTAAGCTGGCTGTGATCCAAAGCAATAAGAGTATGGAGCCAAAGGAGCGAACAGTGTGACGCTGTCCAAGGACGTGTGGAGCTCAGGATCGTACCGACTGTTGGACTCTTGTTCTGAAAGTAAAATGTGGATGTGGTGTCCAGGTCTGATGGAGGCTGCTGCCTGATCTCTGTGTTTCTGTGACTTCATCATAAACCTGTTCCAGCTCCAGACGCAGCGCTGCAGTGTCTCAGTGTTTCTCTGTGCAGCAGAAAGTAAAACAGTGTTGGAGTTGATCTGAGGTGTCAGTGAGCAGGAAGCTCCTGGTTGATTAGACCCCAACATCGTCCTCAGACTGCAGCTGGAGGATGGAGAGTTGGAGCTACAGAGCACAGCTCTTCACCTCCAGGCAGAAAAACTGAATCGTAAGTTCCCGCCTCCAACACCTGTCACTCACCTTGATGAGCTGTCTGCCTTGAAGCCGCATCTGGCCCGAGGCTAAGATCACTGACATCCCGCCGGCCGCCACAGGCGTCGGAGAAGCAGATGCCAAACCGGAGAAAGAGGAGAGTACAAAGAAAAAAGAAGTGATCCCGGTGTTCAGTGTGTTTGTGAATAGATTTCGTCTGAGGCAACACGAGCTTCGCTGCTTTGTTTTGCCGCCGTGGTCGTGGTTGTAGCGGCGCCTCACCTTGACAGGGACCTCACTACACCGACAGGAAATGGAATTTTAAATGTCCCAAACATCATTGGAAAGTCAGACAAACAAGAGGATTTGCATGTGAAAGTACAGGGTCAGCGGCAGACGCTCGCTGCATACGATCACTGCCGGTTCAGGCCGGTTTGTACCGAGACCACGGTACCGGCTGAAGGAAGACAAGGAAGACGGTCCCTCAGTTTGATAATCTGTGCACAAGGGAACCAATTAATCCAATTAATAAACTGAGGATACAGATTATTCAGATTATTAATCCAAGGGTAAAGATTATTAAACTCAGGGTAAAGATTAATAAACTGAGGATACAGATTATTCAGATTATTAATCCAAGGGTAAAGATTATTAAACTCAGGGTAAAGATTAATAAACTGAGGATACAGATTATTCAGATTAATAAACTGAGGACACAGATTATTTAGGTTATTAAACCAAGCAAACAGATTATTAAAAAACAAAGGTACAGATTTTTCAGATTATTAAACTGAGGGCACAGATTATTCAGATTATAAATTAAACTGAGGACTTGGATTAATAAACCGAGGGAACAGATTATTAAACTGAGGGAACAGATTTTTCAGATTATTAAACTGAGGGAACAGATTATTAAACTGAGGGAACAGATTATTCAGATTATTAAACCAGTGGACCAGATTATATCTTTCCCTCCACCTGGTACTGTGGGGCTGTGTAGGTTTGCATCAGGACACTCTGGCTCTGAGGGAAACGTGCTCC
>OOFC01024201.1:0-15532 GCA_900323345.1 Pseudochromis fuscus | reverse complement strand
AACACATCCACAGAGCAAAGGCACAGCCATACCTGCATGCATCCATGTTGATTTCTCCAAGTCTGTATAATGCATCCCCTCCACCTTCCTTTCACACTCAGCACACAAACATCCAGTCATAAATTGCAGCATTAGCTCAAATAATGATTGCACAGCATGAAAATCCAATGGCTGAGGCTTAATGCCTTGGAATTGCCTGGTAGATTAAGCTCTGGGTGTGTGTGTGTGTTTGTGTGTGTGCTTAGGGAATCTGTAGAGGGGGGGGTTGCTGATGGATCAATAGGATTTCTATGATCAGTACCTCCTCCTGAGCCAGGAACCTTATAGTCAGTCTACTAGTACTGCTGGTTTTACATTTGGACTGCATGCATTTCCTGCAGGATACAGTGGTAGTAGCAGGGAAGAAGCAATGTGTGTGTGTGTGTGTGTGTGTGTGTGTGTTGGAGTGAAAGAGGAAGGGTTACTTTTGGGAGATGCCATTCCCTGGGCTGCATGTGTATTAGCGGTCTAATGTTCATGTGAATAATTGATTAGGGCCTCTCTGTGTTTTTGATAATTAGTTGATAGCTTCTTAGCTCTAAGCCCTGAGATTTTATGTGTGTGTCTGTGTGAGAGAGAGAGTGTGTGTGTGTGTGTGTGTGTGAGGTGGGGGTAGGTTGTCTAGTTATAAGGCATCCTGGAAACAATAGTGTTAAAAAAAAATAAAAAAACACCTCCATGCCTCTAAGCCATGCACTCGTGGATTAACTTTCTTCAGAAATTAGGTACATACATTTCTCATCACTCTCATAACCTAGTTTTATTTGGTGGAGTTTGAATGTTTTACTGTGGCGTTTCATATTTGATCTCTGAATGAAGTTGAACCCAGCTCCTCAGCCATTTCATACACGCTCATAATGAAAAGGTACCAGACATTTTCCTGGAAATGTACTCGATATCCAGTAAACAGACTAGTTGCCGCAGACAACAATAAACATTGCATGCATGAAAAGGTATCCATTGAAATTCATGTCTGGCCTCTTACTGGTCCGTTCTCTTGCCTTATTGATTTTTCTATCTTTCATATGCTTATGCATCAAGTAAAAACAGAATAGGAAAGTTTGGACGTGCTTGGTTCATCCTCAAATCCCCGCACTGATATCAGACAGAGAGGAGGGTGTGTTGCCATCATCAGCGACCTTGAGAAAACAAGATGTTCTTCGCGCTGCAACACACGGGGCCCACAGAGATACTTTGTTTTTCCTTCCTCATGCATGTAGTGCCACGCTTCTCTCGGATTCTCACAGATGTTTGTGTGCGCGGTTGTATTTGTGCGTTTGTACTGGCTAAAGCTAACAGCTTTTGCGCCACACTCTGTCGGGGTTATTTCTTTGTTAATCTCTAACAGCTGCTGTATCAAGTTACTTTTGCTGTAGCATCAATGCTGTAGTATTCACATAATAATTATTAAGCACATAAATTACACTGCCTTGCTACAATATGCAAGTATTGCATTTCCTGTATCCATAGGGGCCGTATGTCAGCGTGCGTGTTGAGGTGAGGCCCAGACAGAGCTAGGCGGCCTAATTAGGCCCACGTCTTGTTTCTTCTCAGCGTGTCAAGGCTCAGGACAAAAGCCATGCTGTACGGGATGAAAAGAACAAATGGGTGTGGGTAGGGAGAGTGAGAGGGTTTGCCCAGTCTGCGGCTGGGTTTTTGTTTTCCCTTTCTATCACAAATCTGAGACAAGAGGAAGGATGCCAGGATGTGTAGACGGATGAGGCGATGTGAAGATGTTGAGAGGAAGAGAGAAAGAGAAAGAGAGAGAGCATGGCCAATCGGATGTGGAGTGCTCTCGGGGTCAAAGGTCAGCCGCCGGAGTCTGTTAATGCGGTCACCGTGGGAACCGATCAATCTCGGCAGTATCGATCAGACGTGGACGCACACACACACACACACACACGGGAACACACAAAGAATTCCATCTGACACATGCACAGACACACACACAATGCAGCATTCACTCATCCTAACAAAGCCGTGTCTGCATTATGCAGCTAAACACACTGACTCACTCAAAACACCTTGCCTCATGCTTTGTGGAGCAGTGGAGGTTGCAGGCACAGAGACAGATACAGTATGAAACCTCAACAGGAAAAATACTTTATTCTTTAATCAGTGTGTAACATAAGTTGTTTGTCACTACAGGTAACAATAAAAATATATAAAAAACAAATTATACATCACTTGTGTCACCCTTAATTTTAAAACATAATCCTATAGTTCAGGTACTTGCACAGGCCCTAGGTCGCATGTGTCATTCACGTCTGTCGCTCTTGTCCTGTTTGTGTTTTCTAGCTTGTTGATTTTTCCAGAAACCACAAGAGAACCTACACAAGTCCTGAAAAAGTTTGTTCTTGAGGCTGGTAAAAGACACAAGGCCTGCTGTGTCTTGCGCGATATTTTCTGAGCTCACAGATGGTCTGTGGCATCTCAGTGGCTGTTAAGAAACATAATAACAGTCTAGGATTTCTGTGTGCTCAGTTGGAGATAAACCCACAGGCATTCTCCACTACCTGATACGCTGGATTAGAGATACACGCAACCAACAAACAGGTGCCAGTGACATGAAATGTTGATAAGCATTCACGCAATGATATACAAGTGTCACTGTCCAAGCTGGACAAAGGAGATGGAGTGTAGACACGAGTTGTAACTAAAAATACGTTTACATAACTTAAAGGCAAATTAATATGAAGATAAACTAAATAGCCAGACTGTAGGTGAACTGCAGTAACCCTAGGGTGAAGTTAGCTGAGGATCTTTGTTGCATGTTATAGTAAATTGTTGGCACAGTATGACAGTAAATAATAGATTTTCTTGTTCCTTTATTCCTCAATTTTGTCGGTAGTGGTCTGACAAATTTAGCTTTAGCGAGTACGTTATCACCAGCATTATCATTCCTCCCCTCACCCCCTTCCCGCTCAGCTAGCAACGCCACCTGCTCGTTTTCTCACCGCCCTTATCGCTCCGCCAACCAAAGTATCGAGGCCCAAATGGACGGTGCTTTTGTTGAATGGGATAGCATCACAGTGGGTTTTTTTTAGTTGCAGTTTTTTTTTTTTTTTTCTCATCAGTGTGGTCAGGAGTAGGACATAGTCTGGAACATGGACACCTCTCCTCCACCTCTCCCCTCCCATCAGGTCACATAGCCGGGACATCCTGAGGATTTTGTCACTCAGCCTGTTGTTTTTTCTGATTGATGTAACTCTATTTGTGGCTGGTGGACGTTACGGCAGTCAAAAATGATTTGCAGTGTTTCTCAGTAGGTGTTTCACTTTAACCTAAAAAAAGAAGAAGCAGACTTTATAATAATAAAGATAGATAAGATAGTCTTTGTAGTTTTTTTTTAAGACACTATGATTTTATCTTGATTGGCTGCATGTGCTTTCTCCACTCTATAATTTGTCCTGGCCGTTTAGTCCGAATCACCACAACGCTATTCCTGCTGACGGTGTCCCACACTGAGACTCCTCAATTAAATTAACTAGATATGAGCTACAGTACATTGTCAAGCGCGACATAATTAAGTGTTTACAACACTCTGAGAACAACAGGCGCTGTGCTAGGTAAATTAATGCCTGTTCCCAGGTGAATACGGGGCCTGTTTGGCTCAAGGCGAACAGATGCCAAGACAGGACTGCACCAAAGGAAGGCTGCTAGAGACGCGCGAGCATTGATGTCAGCTTCAAATCTCACCTGTAGTACTCGGAGACAGCATTGATTCTTGTCCAGCAGAGAGAGAGAGAGAGGGAAGATAGAAGCGCAGCTATTGTTTATGTACGAGTCGTTTGAGGCAGATAAACTCACAGTCTGCGAACGTGTGTGTGTGTGTGTGTGTGTGTGTGTGATCTCCCCCCTGCGTTAAAAAAACACACACACACACGATTCTCTCCATTCATTAAGGCTCCACAGAAGGAGATTCCATTAATCTGTTCATTAGGCCACATCAAAAATGGAACTACTTATTAAAATCAGATCCAGCTGTGTACTCTCGTTAAAGCCCACCGTACCGTACGAAGCTTAACAATGCTCGTGGCACTAGACCAAAACCCGGCCACAAAAAAAAAAAGAGGGGGGGTAAAGATTCTAGTACATTGGCCTGTTTTGACTCAACACACCATGATAATTGCTCTACTCTTAGCAGGGGGCTATGAATAAACATTACTTTTGTCAGCGAGCGTCTGAATGCTCCATTTCCAATTAATTTACATTTGCACAGAAATGGAGGGAATATCTGCTCTTAATCACTATGTTTTATTTTCTCAATTTCCCCCAAGTCTTTTCTCATTCTCTCATTCCCTGTCTGGCAGGTCCATTCCCCCTCTCAACCGGGCTCTCCTTCTCTTTCTACCTTCCTCTCTCTGGAAAATCCCATTAATCTCAGCCAGTGGTTTTGAACAAAAGCTATGGGCTAAGCGATTGATCCGGGCATTGATCCCACTCGCCTGAACGATCATAAAGGTGTTAAATTGGTTTCTTGGAGGATATGTATTTTTCATTGCTGGGCTGCTGAACGAAGAAGTTCCTGCTTGGAATTTCTCTCGTTTTTTGTTTTTTTTTTATAGCCAAAAATTGGTGATGATATTAAAATATTAACTAGATCACACCTTGAGAAGTAGCCTTAAATGTGGATTTTGAGGCCGGTTTGAAGCAATTTCTGGGGAGTGTGTTTTCTGCTTGAGCTTGAAACTTAGAAGCTAAATCCTTGTAATGAGTTTTGCTCCATCCAAGGACAGGTAGGAGCTTGGGATTGTTCAAACACGTACAGTGGAAGCAAATGTAGAAAAAACTCTTTAATTTCTGTTGCTGTAAGTTATTTCTTGGATTTATACTGTGGAGGTAAATGAGTATATCTTAACCCCAAATGTAAAATTATATTTTTCAAACACAAAATGATAATGTGCCAGGTAAACCTTTTTGCAATAAAGTGGGCTTTGGGCATTTCTAAGTATTGTAAGAACAAGACTAAGGCTATGGCGGCGCAGTTAAAACATGCTATAAAAAAGTAGTTAACTGTAATATTATATGACTTTCTGATTTCATTGCCTTGAGTTAATACAGTAAAATAAAGAACTTCTGTTGTTCACTTTGAAAAGTAACTTACAGTATTAGATTTTTTTGGAGCAAATGTATTTCTACTCAATCATAGTACAAGAGAAATGAGAAAAAGTGTTTGTCATCCTACAGCAATCAAGCCATACAGTATGAAATTTGTAATATTGTAACCCTTTGCAAAGCTCATTAAAAAAAAAAAAAAAAAAACTTACCTCATTATTTCATATTCTTGTCTAATAGGAATATTCAAATACAGTGTGGCACATGTGTATGTCATTTAATTTTAGATATTTTAAAGAGATTTATTTGTTATTGTAATGAATTCAGCAACTAACAGATATGATTGTTCACTATTTTCTATCAATGAAAAACTTTTCCATCAGATGAGTAATAACACACGTTTTGTTTATGTCTTTGTAAAATGAGAAAGATAAAAACAAGTGAAAAAAGTGACAGGCCACTGGAAGTGTTGTCTCGATTTTCCATGACCATGTGGTGAGATAAGAAATAAACAACTATATAAACCACCTGTTTTATTGCTCCTGTGCAGCTCAACAAGCTTTGAACTTTGTAGCTTGAGATCACATTAATTAAATTGACAATGGTTGTAATCAGCCACTGGCAATCAGCCTATGTTTTACTGACTGTATGGTCGTTTTTCTTCACAAAGATAACATCCCACCCTTTTGCCTTCATGAAAACACGCGACGACTTGGTGCCCTGTCAGAAAAGTTCATATTATCTGAGCGAGCAGGCAGCAGAACTTGCAAGATCAGGCGCCATGACTGTTGCTCATTTGACAGAGCAAAGGAAGAGCTTGTCAGGGAAACAGCTCATGTCGCTGGTACTTAAAAGGTCAGTGAACTGAACCCCTACCCCTGGTCCGCCCTTACGCCTCTCTGTCTGTCACCAGTCTCCCTCTTCCAAGCGGGTGTCCCCTGCTCTAGTCTAGGCTGCTATCACCCGTCGTCATCCCCTCTGAGCTGCCCCCCTTTGATGACCCAGGCCTCTTGTCAGAGAGGAGCTTCCAGGCAGGCAGAGTGAGGACAGGCCTTTGATGAGGACCCCGACACTTTGCCAGCACCAGTGACATGCAGCGGAGTCCTTTGAAGAGCCCGGGCCCTTACATGTATCCATTCGCACACACAGACACGCAATCACACGTGCTCCCAGCATCCTTAGACGGAGAGACGACAGGGAGAGGATTAGGGCGCTGTATAGACGACTCCCTCCTTTGACCGCCCTTCTTGCTCGCTGATAGTTTTAATGAAGGCATTTGAATTTTACTTTCTTCTCGAGCTGGAGCTAGAGTGGCACCACAAAAAATAGATGTATACGGAGGAGGTGGGTGAGTCCATGATGCTGTCAAAAATGTTAGAAAAGGTCACAGTTGCTTTGTTGTATTTTTTCCATTTTTCTGAACTGAACTAAGAAGAAAGTGAAACAATGTAACATTAGTGACTTTTTTGGATTTCTTGCTGCAAAATTTCATCACTTCCTTATATTCTTGGGAACATTTAATTTGACTACACAATAGAGGCATCACCACAGACCCTCCACCGCCACAGAATAATTGTTGATACCTCGGAAAAAAAACATACTTTCCATTGTTTTGTCTCATTTCTCTTTTTTTTCAAGTAAAAGTAGATTGATTTTGAAAAGAAACACAAATCGGGAAGTATATTAAAAATGATCGGGCTTGTGCATGAACAAAACAAACAAACAAAACAGAAGAAAACAGTTTTGTCTTATTTTTCAATGTGATCCTGATTTTGAAATGGTTCAATAGAAGCTACCGATAATTAACCTCAGGTACCCATATCCTTGGTTAAATACAATGAATTTTTAATTGTTATACATCTGTGATTACCGTTCTTTGTCTCTGATTGACATTTTGGCAAACACAACAAATTTATTTACACTTCTTCAAATATAACCCACGAGAATGCTTTACTCTGTTTAGTAAGGTTAGAATTAAACCAAAACAAATAAGAAACAAAGGTGCATTTGCAACTTTACAGTTATCACTCTGCACATACAAACCTTATGTGGGAGGATGGGACTCCTTTAAAATAAGGAGCCTTAACAGATCCTTCCTGAATGCTGTTTTCATATTATATAAAATTTTAAAAAATGCACAAATTAGAGTCAGTGCAGCTACTAAATAGCAACTCCAGCCCAAGTGTTAACATCCTCCAACTGTGTGTGCTGTCACCACTCCCGAACCATCACTCAAAACAATCCTAATCAACAACAAATAGACTTCAGACTTGGCCACATCCAGCGGTGTGCCACACAAGGTAATAAAGTGTTGGACATTTGTTGGCAGAGCTGTGGTTGTTGACATCAAATAAGTGCCTAAGGTCACTTGATTTCAACAAATGGATCTCTGTACAATTTCCAGACAGCACAAAAAGACATTCCTGTCAGGTGTCTTCATGCTGCACCTGCCCGCGTAACAGAGTTTTACCATCGATCCACATTCTTGCTGTGGTTTGGCGACGACCATCACAGAGAGTTCTCACAGACTCAAAACAGCAAAGCACTTCACATCACCGCAAAAATCCCAGAGTGGCCAGAAACACACTTTATTCCCAAAGAGTACAATGTTTACTGAAAAAAAAAAAAAAAAAAAGCAGCGGGGGGCAGGGGGGATAAGAAAGAAAGAACCTCTCATACATTTTCCTCATTCCTTCCTTCTCAATGTGGCCTTTTTAGTCTGAGTGTGGAGTAATGATTAACACAGTCATGGGAAGAGACTGGCCGTTACAATGGAGGGGGTTGTTGTGGTTCACAAGCCCACCGTTTCACCTGTGTCAGCTTCCCAAGTTCACCCAGCAGGTCCCTGGGAGCCAGCGGGTGGCATTCGGTAGCACAAAAAAAAAAAAAGACTGACTACTTAATCATTATCATCTGTGGAATCACTCAGAAACTCCTGGCAACGGGCAAACAGATAAACCCGGCAACATTGTTAAATCAGGCACGTAGCAAAGTGCTTAACGGAGTGTGGAAGGGTTCACATGAGAAAGCTTTAAAGTGTGTACAGGGGACTTTTGAGCTTTGTGTAAGGTTGGGAAAAAAAAACACCCACAATGCCCGTGGTCCACAAACTGATCAATAGCGATTGACCTGTGAGTGAGCTTACCCTGCAAACAGCTGCCTGTGATATTTACAAGATGCTGCGGCTCACACGATGCCTCAGCTTTTTGTTTGTTTGCTTTATGCTGTATGACGACAGCGTTTTTTCGAGTTCTTCAAGGACAACATTTTGCTTTACCAGTAGTGAAAATTCAGAAAGTACAATAACTGTTTAGGGCCAAACCAACAGTTAGAACATATATATCCCGTGGGCTAGTTTCCTATTTAGAGAAGGCGGATGATACAAGTCATAACGGGTTTTTTAAGACATTTATTTATATTTGCTCTTGTTGGAAACCAGTAAAATTACTTTTAAATTGTGAATTTATGTGAAGCAGCTATTCTCATACATGTGTCCAACTCATTACTAAAGGACTGATGATAGAGCGTCTAAAACTTTAACAGTAATATCCCGTAAAACACACTTTTCTTACTTACTCACCAGTTTCTGTGCAAAACTATGCAACGCCTTATAACTTTATATATATAGTATATATAGTAGAAACCCTACATGATCACATAACACACATGTCGGAAACCCATCTGCATCAACTTCCACAAAGACAAAGAGCCCTGACGCATAATAAAAGGGGACGGTGAAAGACATATAATCTGCGGTGTTGACAGTTATGTCACGGTGGATGTGACACCAACAGAGACTGTTGTTGCAGCTGTATAAGAGAGGAAAGACAAACAATCGGCCTGATGTGTTGTGTTTTTCATGTTTCTGTCCAGGTGGATGACCAGATGAAGCTGTTGCAGAACTGCTGGAGCGAACTCCTCATCCTAGATCACGTCTTCCGGCAGGTGGTGCACGCCAAGGAGGGGTCCATCCTATTGGTCACCGGCCAGCAGGTGAGTTAGCGACCCAGCCTGAGAAACTTCTAGAGGTTTCCACTTTTGTCTTTTTTTTTCCCTCCAAAATCCTGCCAACAATATAACCTTTAAAGCTTTATTGATTTAGCAGCCACATAGGAGTCCACCACCTCATTAAAAATAGATGGTGCTTACAGATATAAACTAATGTCACCAGAATAATCCATTTTTATTCGCAGTGCATGAAGACTCCAACAGTGAATAAACAAAGCACTCCTCGGACATGCATGCTGTAGCATAGTGAGTGGGCGGATAGATAAAGAATGTGGCTGTTTTATTTTGCTGGGGTCTTTCAGAAAGTTGGTGGGTGACTGGTGCTTGCAGCCCTAACACAAGTCATCAGAGTATCAAGACACTGTGTGCTTGTTGAAGCCAATAATGTAATAACAGTCGATAGCATAATAACAGCCGATAACGTAATAAATTTGCCCTTTTTGAAATGTAATTGGCCAATAACGTAATAACTGTCCAATAATGTTAAAAAAGTCCTGAAGTGATAATGTAATAACTTGTGGCTAGGCTGCTTATTACGCTGTTAGCTAAAAGTTATTACATTATCACTTCAGGACTTTTTTAACATTATTGGACAGTTATTACATTATTGGCCTGGTAAAAAAAAAAAAAAAACTTTGTAAATATAATAACTGAGCCAATAAAGCAATAAATTATTACATTATTAGCCAAAAGTTATTATGTTATCAGTTCAGGACTTTTATTACGTTACTGGCTGCTTATTACGTTAATGGCCTGGTAAAAGAAAAAACTTTGCAAATGTAATAACTGAGGCAATAACGTAATAACTGAGCCAATAACGTAATAAATTATTACATTAGTAGCCAAAAGTTATTGCGTTATCGGTTCAGCCAAAAATGTAATAGCAGCCGAAAACATAATAATAGCCGATAACATAATAAATTTGCCCTTTTTGAAATGTAATAGGCCAATAACGTAATAACTGGCCAATAATGTAACAAAAGTCTTGAAGCGATAATGTAATAACTTGTGGCTAGGCTGCTTATTACGTTATAAGCCAAAAGTTATCATGTTATCGATTCAGGACATTTATTACGTTATTGGCCAGTTATTACGTTATTGGCCTATTACATTTCAAAAAGAGCAAATTTATTATGTTATCGGCTGTTATTACATTATCGGCCGTTATTACATTATTGGCTTCAACAGTGCTGATTTCTGTTTTACCTTCATACACACACTCACAAAGCACTCTGTCAAACAGCAAGCCGAGAGTAACTCGAGACGACTCTGGCAGTGTGCAGTAATTCTCATAATCTCATGCACACAGGGGCTAAATTAAAAAACAAAAAAAGATGGAGTGTGAATCTGCCCGTGATGAATATGACTCTGACCAGTCACATTCCTGTCAGCGAGCTGAGATGTCATTAATTATTGATCGCCCCCGCTCACCGAAACACTGCTTTTCAACAAAATGTTTTACAACAATAGATGCTGGCATAAATATTAGAGCAAGGCAAGTACATGTGCGCTGTGTACAGCAGGGGAGTCCTTTTTAATTCCAGGATTTTGAATGAAGACAAGGTCAGAGTAGATTTTCAGAAGAGGTGAAGAGCTACTACCGGTGTTAAGTACCTCTACCCACCTCACACAAAGTACAAAAAAGTAACTTTTGTAAAAGTCTGGCAGTGTCACCAAGTCAGAATAAATTAATTTGATGTGGCCCACTGGAGTCGATGAAAATGAAAAAAAAGTGGGGAGTGGGAGAAATGATGGAGAAGAGGTGAGGTACGATGTTTGCAGAGTGATAGATGTGGGAGAGGAGGAGGAGAAAGATGAAGCAGTGATAGGATTTTATGGAAAGAAAGGACAAAGGAGAAGAAAACGATCCAGGAGAAAATCACATGACAACATGTCAGAGAAGAAAAGAGGAATGAAAATAATAGACAGAAAAGAAGCTGAGGTAAATAAAAAAAACAAGGAGTTGAGGAGGGATCGGGGAGGAGATGATGAGGCGAAGCGGACGAGGCAGTTTGAAGAGACCAGAGCGGTGAGGAGGAGGAATGGGAGGAGGAGGGGCTGATAGTCAGGGGAGGCGCAGGACGGCGGTTTCGTTTGCATACTTTGGTTAATGAACAGCTGGTGTTGAGGGGTGTGTGTGTGCAAGTATGTGTGTGTGTGAGTCTCTGAAACAGTTCATTATCTCCTATTATTCTCTGCCTGGCCAGGGGTGACAGCACAGCGATAATACCAGGGATATTTAGACCACAGTAGCAGTATCACCCAAAGCAAATGCTACACACACACACACAGACACACACACGCTCACACAATGACAGTTTGGCCAACAAACTGCATCGTACATCAGCAACACTGGTCAATAATGTGAAGCTGCAGAGGTTTTTTTGAAGTGTCTTTGTATGAAGCATGCCTGCTATTATGATATCGATGCCTCGGTAAAAGGAAAACTCAAAATATTTGAACCTCTGCTCAGTTTCTCAACCAGTTATTTCAAGATTTAGGATTTTCTACATTTCCAGGATTGTTTCAGTGCATCTCAAGGATTGAGCTTTCTCACCTGTCTTCTCGTCTATTTTCTGGTGCTGGATACCAAAATATGTTGCAAGTGTGAAATAACTGTAGTAGTTGTAGGTGGATTTGTTTTCTTCAGTAGCTTAAATCAGATTTTATCATTGCTATTTTATATCAAATACGGGACATCTCTGCATTCTCATATGAAGTAGATTACAAGGAGTCTGCTAAATAAGGCTGTGTAATAATTGATAAGGTGTCTAACTATTGATTAATAAATATAAATTTTCTTAACCCTTTAATTGATATGTTGCCGATCGTTAGCAACAGGTCTTCACATGTGTCTTTGGATTACCGTAATTATGTCACAGTTTGCGCAATCAGAAAAATTCCAACAGGTCCGAGAGCTGAGAAGTTGCACTTTACAACAAATATGGTGTCATTACGGTAATTCCACTAGTGTCTCTCAGAATCCGGTAAAACAGCTGATTTACTACATACTACATGTTGTAAGAGTGTAGTAACAGTGACAATGAAGCAAGAATAGCAGAAAAACACAAAAACGTATTTAATGTTAGAGTTTTAGTGAACAAAAACACTGCAACTGCACATGAATGTTAGATTTTGCATGTTCAATTTGAATTTGAAATCAAAATAAGCATAAAAAGGTGGAAATTTGGAGGCTCAGGTGTTAAAGGGTTAATAAAGTGAAATATTGTAAATTTGTTGGAAACAAGCCAAATGTCGCTGCGGGAGATATTTGTTCACAACAGATGTTTCTTCCACTTTGAATCGAGCTGTGTCGTCGCTCATACACTGCACTGATGGCGATTGAAGAGAAATCCATTGAACTAGGAGAATAACTGTTAAGAGCTTGTTATTTGCTTTGTGTCACGCACTTTCTTTTGTCCTTATGTTCGTTGCTCCTTGCTCGCTAACTCCCATCTTTTTCATATTTTCCCTTTCGCTCTCTGCACTGCCGCATGTTGTCATGTCACCAAAAACAGAGAGAAGTGGCCATGAGTTCTGTCACAGGATCAAACACGCAGCGTAGCTCATACAAATGTCTGCAAACATGAAATGACAAAGATTGGACTGATCTGTTGAATCATTAAGCAAGGCCTCACAACTTGGCAGTCAGTTCCAGTATAAGTCCACATATTTTGATTGCACAACGCTCCTGGTGTACATGAAATTCAAATGATGAAGAAATAAGGGAGAGAAAAAAAAACAGACGCTCATCCACCAGTCACAGATTTCTGTGCTTTCAAATGTACATTTTCCATCTGCATCTTCCACCCACATTAGAGCCCTCCAACCATCAAACTAATCTCACTAAGATCGTTCATCGCATTCATGATGGGTTAAGATTTGAAGGTTTATTCATATATTTACCCTCCGTGTCTCTCCAGGAGGGATAATAAAGTAGTATTGATTGATTGATTGATACACAGGTCACCAGAGTCAGAGTTAGTGCTAAGTCTGCTATAGTGACATTATAGCATTTTTTTTCCTTCTCTCTTTTTACTTAAGGCTAGAAGGCAATAACCCAAGGCATCACCATCAACAGTCCAATCCTTCAATGAACTTATTTCATGCACAGTTGATTTTATGTAAATTGATTGACACCTTGAAGGGAGGGGGTGGGGGTGGGGGGGCAGTGTCTGCTTTTCACAGAGTCATAACTCTTTCTGTCTCGATGGTGGTAAGAAGGAAAGAGAGGGGGACAAAGGAGTTGGGACGAGGCGTGTAGTAAAAGCACGTGGACAGGAAAAGGTACAGAAGTGGCAAAAGATGGAGCACTGTCAACGTTTGCTTCACCGTGACACTTCTCATATTCAGGTAGATGAAAAAGATTTTGTACAAAGGGCTCCAATCATCGTATTTACACAGTGAATAAATTCCAAACCCAGGGCTGTTTTTAATTGCAAATGGATGCTCGCAGGGACCCTCTTCCTCCCTGAGCTTTAGGAACTGCGTACGCCAACATCTACCTTCCCCTGGAAACCCTTGCACAGTCAATTATGGTAATGAATTGTCAATAAATATAAAAATTTAATATGGTCCTGCTTACTGTGAGTGGCAGCTAAGGACTTGCCTCCCAGACAAATGTGCTGCGGCTGCAGATATGAGGTATACCTGAAAAGGGAGTGTGTGTTTATGTGCATTTGGATGAATTGGTTAGATGTAAGGAAGGTCTAAGGAAGTGTCCATCTATCTATCTATCTATCTATCTGGTCACCATACCAAATCTGCTTAAACTACCGTCAGACTCACTTCGGTGTTGTGCATTTCTTTACATCCCTCTCTCCTTGTTTATTTCAGGTGGACTTTGCCGTCATCGCTTCCCAGGCGGGAGCCACCCTCAACAATCTGTTGAGCCATGCCCAAGAGCTGGTGGCCAAACTACGCTCCCTGCAGCTGGACCAACGGGAGTTCGTCTGCCTCAAGTTCCTGGTCCTGTTCAGCCTGGGTGAGTCCCTGAATAAAAAATAAAAACACACCCTGGTGTCATCAGGTCTCTGCACCCAGGATAGGGTGGAAATTATCAGTTGCATCACCTGCATGGAAGTGATGAAGATGATACAGGAAAGCGGGAAATGATATCAAAAAGTGGGGGAGAAGATGAGGTATCAAGGGGAGAAAGGAGGGAAAAGAGGAGTGGTCTGTAAGGTACACATGAGAAAGCAAGGAGGGGAGGCAGGTATGATCAGTGGACTTGGCCTCTGAATTTGAATGTGTTTTTATCCAATACAACTCTCAGTAAATGTAGGTACGTTTCTGGCTACAGCCCCCTGCAACCCTGCTAAGAGTAACAGAGCACAGGTAATGGATTGGTAGATCAAAGTTTATTTTAGTTGGTGCATTCATCGAAGGCAAGTTGGCTTTCTAGCTATTAGCCAGAATCATGAGTATAAATATATTATTGGAAGTGCCACCAGCAAATCTCTTATTAATCTTTTACTGCATCTTCAACTTGGTGGTTCAGAGAGGGGGGTACAATAACCTCAACTGCACATGTAAAAATGAATATTGACATTAATATTGACGAATTTTGAATGTTGCTGGCGTTTTCTAGGGTTACACACTTGTTGCAAAGACAACAAGCATCAGTTTCAGGATGCATGATTATGCACAGTGCAGTAAAACTGAGAACCATGGACTAAGAGCTGAGCTGGAAATTATGGAGGATGTGAGCTGGGTAGTTGGGTGTATAGGGAAAGGGATACAGGAAATACAGGATGAGGAAGTGGGAGAGAGTAGGAATTTATGTGGGGACTGGAGGGAGGGAGGTACCTGCCTGCCTGGAGTTTTTGGGATAGGCAGGATGGAGGAAGCTGAGGTTAGGAGGAGAGACGGGGAAGCATGGGAAGTGGAGGGATAAGTAGTGAAGCGAGTTAAGGGACAAAGAAGGGTAATGTTGATAGAATGATAGTGTGTGTGTGTGTGTGTGCTCCACTCTCTAAGCCGAGGTCAGACATTGCCAGGAGAACGTCATCTCTGTCTCTTTCCTAACAAGTGTGCAACAAATGGCCTCTGAGGAATACACACACACACACACACACACACACACACACACACACACACAAATAGACACAACTCAACCATACCTATTTTAACATCCTACATTAACTAAAGTCAATGATGTCAGGACAGCTCTGCTCAGTCTGGCCCCTCCATGACACTAAGAGCAACAGTGAGATACATATAATGAATATTTCCCTCCTCCCTGTGTGCAGTCCACAGAGGTCATCCTTTCACTTCTTCACCTCCTCCGAACAAAGAAATTAAAGGCCTAATGAAGAAAAGCAGTGCATACACGTGATTAGTCAGGATTAATGTGTGTGCGTTCGTGGTATCTGTGAAGAAACTGAGAGGGAGGGGAAGGACTGCAAGTGGGACTGTCGAGTGTGTA
>OOFC01024194.1:0-23793 GCA_900323345.1 Pseudochromis fuscus | reverse complement strand
AACTTTCGCTGCGTTGTTTTGGAAAAAAAAAGTTATTTTTTATCACGTTTGAGCGATGGCGACACAAGATGTTGTACAGCCTTACGAGTACGATCCTGGAAAGTGCATTTTCTGATGAACCGGAGAGAATTCAGAGGCTCTTACAGGACGTGTCTGCATGGTAAGACCAAAAAGAGGACAATCTTCCTCACATCCAAAGATGCATTTCTTCCACGAAGGCATTTTGTGAAATGTTCTCTGAAAAGTATCAGAAACGGGAGCTCCACGACGCGCAGTCCACCAGGTGTTTGCTAATTGCTGCTACCGCTGTGTGTTTGTTTACGCGGGGGAGGGGAGCTCTGCTGAGACGGGAGCAGTGGTTGGTGGCTCGGCAGGTGACGAAAGGTCGGGGGCGTTTCTAGGAGGAATGGGCGTTGCTGGGAGGAATGAGGCCAAACAGCTTCCAACATGGCTGCCATGAGAGTTTGTAAAGATTACTCAAACATACGTGAATGGGCTAAAGAAACACTTCAGGCATGTTTTTAATGAGGGAATGACATAATAACATGATATGAAGCTTGAAAAAGTCCATTTTGCATAATACCCCTCCTTTAAGAGTTGTGGTTAAATCTCTTTTCTTACCTGGTAACTAAAATAAATAGATATGATTGTCAAGTAATTACTTAATGGGCACAACAACAAAAAGATAAGAATTGTGAACCAGAGCTGAAGCAGAACATTTGGTACCAAATTCAAAGCTGCCATGTTGGTTGTGAGTCTTCAATAACAACATTTGTAACTGCAGTTGTGATTCATTCAAAGCAAGTTTGTCTTATTATTAAAAAGACAACATGGAAAAGAAACAACTCACATACAAACTGCAAAGAAAAAAGTTTCATCTTAACATTAAAGTAACATTTTGTTTCTATCACCATGGCGACGGTGACAACCTCTTCAGAACCTCTTTCCTCTGCTCTGTTCTATCTTCTTATGTTTTCAAAAAGTGAAAGTTTTTTTAATCTTCATTTCTCTTTAATAATGTAGAGAAGAACAAGCAGAGCAGCAGAGACGTCAGACGACAACACTCGTGGATTTGTAGCCGTCTCCGTTACACCATGTTCGCCTCAGCCCACCACGCCACGGGGACGCTCCCGACTCCGCTCGCTTCATCCAATTACGCGCATCCTCAGTCTGTGGTGTGATGTGTTCTTGGATGATACGAGAGTTTAACATCACTCAGTAACGAGGAAGCAGGAGAACTGACAGACCCATTAAAAAGACGGGAGACGAGAAGTTTGAAAGCAAAAGTTGTTAAATAAAACATGGATGGTGTGGGCACCTTTTCACAGCCCCCGCAGAGCCTCTTGTCTGATTATTCTTGTCATAACCAGGTAGGTGTGAGGAGGAGGAGGAGAAGGAGAAAAAGCATCTTTATGCAAGACTACGGTCTTACTGTGCAATCCCCTATGAAGGAGCCTATAAAAGGAGATACAGTATGAGCAACAGGGTCTCCACTCGCCTCCTCCCTCCCCGTCAGCTCCAGTCCTCTCCCCTCCTTTCAGTCCCAATTATTCCACCGTGCTGCCAAAATTAGCAGATGACTTGTTAAGTAAAACTTCACATTTTGGCCAAGAGGGACGCGGCTGAAGCAGTGGTCTTTGAATTAATAAAAGTTCCAAAAGATTTAAGAGATTGTGGAATTTGTGTTTTTAACTGATGAAACCTAAGCTAATCCGACGGAGGATCAGTGTCTGCATGAAAGAGGAAGAGGCTCTTTAACAGGGGTCGACAGAACGCTGAATTGATGCTGTTAATAGCAGTGTGAGCTTTGCCAAACACATATTTGATGCATTAAAGTGCTCCGTCCAACTCTTAATATAGAGTAATATCCTCTATCCATTAACTGCAACACTTTCGGTATCGATCTGAGGGGGTTCAAGCTGAGTTCAGATAAACAAACACCTCATCAGGTGATACGTCAACCCCGGTACCAAGTGAAAAGGCTTAAGCACTGCCTCAAGATGTTTATTAATTTACTAAACAAACTGCAAAACCGCAGAAGGAGATGACGACCACTTCACTGACTCCACTGTCCTCCTGCGTTAATTGGATTCATTAACATAAGACCATACACATGCAATCAGCAGTGTGAGTGTGTGTGTGTCTGTGGTGGTCGTCACTAATTCATCCCTGACCTTATTCATAAACATCTCATTGGCTTTCAGCATTTTAATCAAGAAAAAAAATGACATTGGGGAGAAAAGGAAACAGGAGGTAAACATGAGGAAGATCCTCCAGCGTTCTGCTTCAAATGCACGACAGTGTTTCTTTCTATATTTCAAGGACAGACCTATTTCATGCTATTAGCCTTAAGCAGTCTCCATGATGGAAGCCCAGTGGTTCAGTCCTCCACAGTTTTTTCTCTCCCTCCACCACCAGCTTAAGAGGCGTGCACATGAAAAGGTAACTTCTATGAATTATGCACATTGTTTGCAAAGAGCTGTAGATATCAGATCCACGTAATGCTCGATGACTCCAGGATAACTGCCAGCATGAGCAGAGAAAAACTCCAATATGAAATTCACAAACAAAGCTTTATGCAGTGGAGACCAAACAATGGAAAGTATGCCCCGAATGGATCCAGTCTTTTTTGAATGCACCAATATTTGATCACTTTCTTGATTTTGCATGAAAAGTTAATGGTGTTATTCCAGAGGAGAGTGAGCTGTATCGCTGTGTTGCTGTGTTTAAGCTGAGAGTCTCACACCAGGGAGAAGGTGGATTGTTGCCAGGACGAGCACCCCCTCGTTCACGCCAACATACTTAAACCTCATTAGGACGGCTTTAAAAGATCCTCTCAGTACAGACTCCATTTCAGACTAATTAAACTGATTTGTGAAATCAAACACGGGACATAAAAAGGACAAAACATTATTACACTGACAGCTATTTCATCACTTTTTGTTTCTGCTGCAGTTACAAAATCTATCTGCACAAAATCTATCCACCTAATTAATGCATATCAGCCAGATGGACATTTGTTATAACAGAAAATGTGATTGGTCATTAAGAGGAAAAACCACTAATACAGGTTGTATTGAAGTTCAGCTGTTGTCAAAGATTTTCCTTGAATCCACCACAGCACTGCAAAGTCTTCTATTAGCAGTGAGTACAGATGTAATGAATGCACATTTGATGAATTTTACAATGTATTTAATAGAAAATTATGCAAGACAAGTGACTCCGTGATGCTACAGGCAAAATAAATTTGGAAACAACAAAGAGGAAGAAAAAAAAAATGTTTGTCCAAAGTTTTAATCCTTCATGTTTTATTTTCCAAGTTATTTCTGGAGCTGTCTCATCACCACCCACCTCTCCCTTTGATGTTTTTCAGCTGTGAGCAACTCCTCCATTAGTCTACATATGTGCATTGCATTGTGGGACAATAGTGTCCATCAACAGCACACTCCACAGTCATTTAGTATGCATGCTGACATTTTTGAGTACGCCTAATTTCATCACTTTTACGGCGTGAATGTGCAACAACCTCCAAAACACGTGAATTAGTATGCAGGCCGGGACGGTGAGACAGCATAGGTTATTAGAGAAGTGGTCTGGAGATTAGACTCGACTATAACAGCCCTGGACTTACAAATGAAGTATGCTTCAAAATCTAGGACTCAATGACTTTCAACAAAAGATGACCTTTGATGAGTCAAAAGTGTGATGAAAATATTTACCTGCATGGAGTTGGAGCGGCCGTTGAAGGGCTGGGCCTCTGTGAAGAACTCTGTGCTGTGGTCCAGCCGTCCGTGACCCCCATACAGACTCTCATCTGAATCCAGCTTGATTTTGTATCTGACAAAGATTGACGTTAAGGCGCAATAGCAGTGGGAAACTAGCTTATGAGATCGAAGACATAAGAAGCGCAAGAGGAGGTTTTATCACCAGCGTTCTGGGTTTGCAGACTCGGCTGAGCACTGCTCAGCTGGTTTATACTCATTGAAATCCGCACATCCATCAGCATTCATCTCCTCCTCACAGCACCGCAAAGTGACAGTGTGGAGCCCAAACACACAAAGAGAGCGCTGCCTGAAATTAGCATAAATAGAAAAGTGATTCAGCCATGGCCCAAACATCCAGCCTGCCTCTCTAATTTATCTAATTCACTGCATAAATAATGAATTTAATCAACAAAAAAAAAGATCCAAATGAGCGACAACAGACACACACAGGAGGGATGGTAAAGATGATTTCCTCCTCCTTGAGGACTTTTTCACATTTTGTTGTTTTACAAGTTGACAAGAGACAAGACTTGTTAATGTCAAAGATAAAGCAAATCAGCACAAATTGATCTAAATGAAACACAAAGTGCCACAAACAACAGACGACTGCTGAGGACTGAGTATTTAGCACATCTATGTCTGATACAAACAAACACTGTATCAGCTGTGGAGGTTAAATGCATGTGGACTATAACGTGGACCAGGGGTGCTCAATCCTGGTCCTCGAGGGCCCCTATCCTGCATGTTTTAGATGTGTCCCTCTTCCAACACCTGATTCAAACGATCAGGATCATTATCAGGCTTCTGCAGAGCTGGATGATGAGCTGGTCATGTGAATCAGCTGTTAGAAGAGGGAAACATCTAAAACATGCAGGATAGTGGCTCTCGAGGACCAGGATTGAGCACCCCTGATGTGGACTGTTTGTGCACATTGCAGAAAAATCCTCATGAAGCCCATTTGCTCCAGTGGGACATTTAAACAGTCAGAAGAAAATGTAAATGTCTTTGATCATGTATAAAAAAGCTTGTGTGGACGGGGGAGGGAGAGTCAAGCAATCCCCCCGTCACTGTCACTTACTCTGCTTTAACACAGTCTGTGTGCTGCTTCTCAACAAGGACGCTGCAGACTGACTGATAGCTGCTCCATGTGAAACACACTGTGTGTGCTCTTCAAAGGAACCAAGACGCTGCATGAAACATGTTTGAATCATCCCATATATTCACATTCTTTATGAGCGCATGATCAAATCAAAGATCATTAATTATTCACTGTTGCCCTTCAGCTGCAGGAAATGTAGAAAACTGTCTAATGTGATATCTAAATTGTTAGGAAAGAGCTCCCAAAGTCTCCCAAAGACTTTCAGAAAACCCCTCCTCGCTGTCTTCAGCTGCTCGACATCAGCACGGTTCCCCATCTTGTTGCTTGACAAAAAACAAAAACGATGGGTGTCAGAGTCAGTTACAGGGCTGTTATTAACGTCAGGGGAAATATTTAAGACATTTTAAAAGCTGAATTTAAAATGCAAGAAAGTGCACTTTGACAAGTATGTACCTAAATATACATATTTCCTATTTAAAAACTCCCCCACAGGGAAAGTTTAGGCGGACTCATGCCAGTCAGAAAAGCTCGGCAGCCATCATGTGCACCCTGATGTGTAAAGTAAATATAAACATCTGTGCTATTCGATGCCGTCTCTCAGAGTGGGTAGCTCTACTGTAACAAACACTGGGAGAGATGGGCAGACATGCAAACAACCCCCTAATTGGCTGGCTGGATAATCACCTTATCTCCCCATAGGCGACGTTGGGGAGTTTAAGTGTGATCCTCAAACGCTGCCTCGTTCTGCCCCAGAGCCGGGAAAATTCTGCTTTTGCTGCCTTGCTTGTCTGCTTTGATAGTGATGATAAAAAAAGAAGTTTTCCTCGGTGCATTGTTTCTACGAGGAGGAAGATCCCCTCCTCCACGCCTCCTCGGCTGAACGTGCCACATTGGTGATTTATTGACAGAACAAGCTCATTTTGCTACGGAGGTTTTACAACACCTATCAAAAGGATACAGAAGTATTCTCCTGGGCATCGTAATGCTGCTGAGAACCTCAGATAAATTTAATTTCAAGTTTAATTCTCGAACACAAACAAGAAAAACCCTCACAATAATTAATTCGAACAGTGCAGGTGATGTGTTTTTTGAACTGTAAATATTCCAGTAATGTCTTTGAGAAGCGATTAGAAATCCTCCTCCTGAAGTCGGTGTTTGTGTGTCTGCTGGAGATGAGGTGTAGTTACTGTAATTCATAGTTCCCCGGCAAACTTCTCTGCAAGGAAGTGAGAACTAGCACAAATTGGTAGTTGGAAGCTTTGAGCGATTACGTCTTTGTTAGTGGCTACAGATGGCTGCAACAACAGCAGCAGTTCAGCTGTAAAGTATTGTAATCAATACAGCCTTTGTGAATAAAGGGGAAGATTAAAGAACACAATCAATTTTGCCCAATGAGCAGAAAGAGAAAAAGGCAGTCCGAGGCTCGGTGATTAGAGTCATTGATGACCTGAAAAACAATCTTGCCATGACCACGATTGCAGACCAAGCCACCACTTAGTTTCTCCATCAGCTTGTTGAGGGTTTTTTTCAGGCTTTATGAAAGTAATAGCAGCCTGGCACTGGATAAACAAGAGCTGAGTGAACTGTGTGCACATCTGAAGAATGTGACATGGCCTTGTAAACATCGTATATACTGTATCTAGACTTCACACTGCTTTCTGTTCAGCTGCTGCAGCCTCCATCAGACACAGGAAAAATACTTCTGTCACAAGAGGCGACCAGTGGGCGGAGCTTTAACTGAAGCAAAGTGGTACCTGCAAAATATCTACCTACCTACGGATCTGTCTATCTACCATTATGGGCACTCTTTACTAGATCTTTGACATACTTTTAAGATACGATACAATAAGATATTACTTTATTCATCCCACACTAAGGAAATTATTTTTTCACAGCAGAAAAAACAGGAAAAAAAGTTGAGAGTGCAGAAACGAGTTGAAAGTAACTTAAAAATAGGAGGATGAAAAATAACCAGAAAGATGAAATAAGAAATGTAGAAATAAGAATTTAACAAAAATATTCACTAATTTCACAATAAAACAGATTAAAAATAGAAAACAAGTATTTAAACAAAAATGTACACAAATACACAGATATACAATAAAAAGTACAGAAATAAGGACTCAGTGAGGACTCATATGTATACATATATACATAAACATATGGAAAGAATAAAATACATTGATATCTATATATAATATACTCATTAAAAAAGTGCACATTTTGTATATGTAGTGTTCTTTTTAGTGGTAGTAAACATTGTTTGATTATTATTGAATTATTAAATTATCATCACATTAAAAAACAAGCATTTCAAAGAGTGCAAACCTCCAAGTCATAATCCAGCTGATGCTGTAGACTGAACACTGTTGCCCTCTTGTGGTGAAATAGTAAAACTGTTAAAACTTACATTTGATCCTTGGTTGATAAAAATCACTGAGATGTGTTGAGTAGTTTTTCTGTAATGTTGCTGACGGACGGACGGACAGACGGACGGACGGACGGACAGAAGGACACAGAGAGACAGACAGAAGGACAGACAGACGGACAGACGATGAAGATGAAAACCTCACTGGTAGAGATAATAAAACTCTAACATCTCTACAGAAGATGTGTTGAAGGACTCGGCTACTGAGTGTTGATAACCTGCAAGCAGTTTAAACAATATTGGAGCTTAAGTCATATTTATCAAACAGAGACAGAAACATGAGCAGTCGAACCATCAGAGGATTTTTAAATCAACTGTCCGACCAATCAGAAAGCACCATTATTACCCAAACTATGAGTTGTAAAAACAGATCCACTGTGAGCTCCACACTCACCATCATTTCCCTGTGCACTGACAAACAATGCATCACTACCATGTTAAACCTTTTCCACATTTAGTCCTGGGAAAAGCCTTTTTTTGATGAAGGGGGATGACAGTGAATTTCAATGAATCAGCTGTAATATGTTGTGGCTCTGACGGGCTGCAGATTTTTATAGATGCTGAGAAAAATCTTTCAATTATTGCATTTATCTGAGAGCTGCAGATTATTGTTTGTGCAGCAGGTAACTGCTTGAATTTATTCATTCATTACAGTGTGTCTGTTGTTATTGGAGGCAGGACTTAACATGGTTGTGGCACACGTACATCCTGGTTGTTAAACAGCTGTGGTGGAGTGTAAATTGGGTTGTGGTTAATTCTACCTACAAATAAAGCAGCTGATAGTTTGGCTGAACTGATGACTTGTTTACAACTCCAGCTGCTTGTGTTTCTTTCCTCTTTAGACTTTTATTAATGACAGAGCTCAGGAATTACATTACTGAGCACAATGTTATCATAATGGAGAGAAATGATGGCCACAACTAGAAAAATAAGACCCAAGAATTAAATTCATTCAATGCCTGAAATAAAGCAGCTCCTCTATTTGTCTACAGCATTTAGACATGATAAAGTTTGGATTTGCAGATTAGGCCTGTGGACTGATGAGGTTGCTGCAGATGATATCTAAATGGTAAATGGTGAATGTGGTGGAGTTACAACCTAATGGAAAAGAGAAAATAAATGCAGTCACTCCTGATTTATCTTCCAGCATCTTACACAGAGACTTGTGTTGAAATAAAAAGGGAGAATATTCTCACTTTCTTATCTTATCATTCTAGATAACATCACAGCACATTATATTCACCTATGCACAGCATTTGGAGCTAAACCTCAGTTCGTTAGTGTCACCACAGCTGCAGTTGAGTTATTCCAAATGGTGTTTCCAGGAACAGCTCAGACAGAAGAGGAGAATGATGACCTGACACAATCGCAACTGCCTATTGGCACAGTGTAAATCAAAGACCAATCTGCCCTGACAGGTACAGCTTTCATGACGGGATCCAACTGGGATTTCAAATACTCTAACCAGCCAGATAAAGACCACTGCCTGAAGAATGTGTCCACCACCAGTCAGAGCGAGAGACAGGAAAAAAACACTGATGGTTGGAGTGCCTGTCGAAAACGTTGACGTTGACTGCATTTTAATGGCCAACATTTTTTGGTAAGGTGCTTTACTTTCTCTCCTGTTCATCACCGAGAGGGGAAAAAAACCATAGATTCAAAAGAGGACAATGAAAAGCAACATAGAAGCTTGTCTGGAAATATGAAGAGGCCAAACAGTCACTGAGCGGTCGACTAAGGACTGGTACTGAGACACGTCGGTGCTGCAGCTGAGATGTTACTTGTTACGTTAAGAGTAAAAAATAAAGAGAAAGAGTTGAGCTCAGAGTAACAGTAAGGACTGCAGATACTTTGGTTTAACCTTGTATCCAGAGACTAAAATCACAGCAGTTATTTATCTCCAACCACAGACTGGATATAAAATAGACAAAGTAAACAGGAAGTCACCTGTTGGTTTTGAAGCCATGTTGGTTGTTTGGAACCATAAGTGACCATATTTGGATATGAAGGGAGGCAGGTTTGATCCTTGAACCCGAGGATGCTACCCAACGTGTACAGTACAGACCAAAAGTTTGGACACACCTTCTCATTCAATGAGTTGTCTTTATTTTCATGATTAGTTACATTGTAGAGTAAAGTAAAGTAATGATGGCTGCTTGTTTTTCTTTGGTCAGCTGATTGGTTCTTGCCATAATATGTATTTTAACAGTTGTCCAATAGGGCTTAACCTGACTTCTACACAATACAACTGATGGTCCCAACCCCATTGACCATTTCAGGTGATGACCTCTTGAAGCTCATCCAGAAAATGCAAAGAGTTTGTAAGTAGTAGTGGCTATTTTGAAGAAACTAGAATATAAAACATGTTTTCAGTTATTTCACCTTTTTTAGTTCAGTACATAACTCCACATGTGTTCATTCATAGTTTTGATGCCTTCAGTGAAAATCTACAATGTAAATAGTCATTAAAATAAAGAAAACACATTGAATGAGAAGGTGTGTCCAAACTTTTGGCCTATAGTGTATAAGACTCGATTTCAGCGCTGCTCTCATTGGAGACCACACCTGCTGATCAAACTGACCACGCCCCTAAATATTCCTCCAGCTTCTTGATTACGATTGTTTTTTTATGGACCACCAGATCAATAATAAATAGAGTTAACTTTAGCTAATGACATCAGAAGACTAAAAATGTATTGACTGAGTATTTCAAGTAAGTAATTGGAGCCCGCCTCTAGTGGCCATCTGGAGTATTACACTTTTTATTGGCGTCATTTCTAATCCCCCCTCGTCCAGCTCCCTCCACAGTCTGTACCACATCTTTACAGCAGCTGCAGCAGCGATGCGTCGATTCCTTTTACTGTTGTATTGACGACTGTTTTATGATGTTTAATTAAACATTGAAACTTATACAGAGCTGGGGGAACATTTTCCAATAGTGCTGCCACTTGGTCACATTGAGCTTATTTTTTAATTGAGTAATAAAATAATTATGGAAAGAACAAGAAAGCAAAACCTCCTCCATCAAACAGCACGCAGCCATCCAACCTGTGACAGACGCCAACACAGAGCAACTTAATGGTTTTTTTGTTTTCCTCCCTCACGCTGGAAAAGGACAGCGTCTAATATAATATGGTACTTGCCACATTGCCAAAGGAAGTGACACCCTGGATTGGATCAATTTTCTGTGGTGCACAGCTGCATCTTGCTATTACTTCCAGATATGGCAGTGGTGTAGGGCACCACTGTGACATCCCTGACCCTCACACAGGTAGAAGAAAGTTTAAGTATATGACAGCTGAGTGTAATGAAAAAGCACTTTTGGACTCTTTGAGCTTGTCTTGTTTACCTCCTCTGCCTCTGAGTGGCACTTTCATCTGTCTTCTCCCCTAATTGGATCCTCTGCACACATTCCCATCGGAGGATCTGCATCTCCTCATGCACACGGCGCATTTACCTTCCTCACACACACAGCACATTTGCCTTTATGTGTTTACCGCCTCTCTGTATAATGACAGCCAGAGCTTTGCCCTCACATTTATTTGCATTTCCTCTCAACCCACCCAGTGTTTGAGGCCTCTCCTTAAACATCAAAAGAAGCACCAGGAGGAAAAGATGAGGTTCCATCTAAATGAAAATAAACCCTCAAAAACGATGTTACAGACACTGTGCAGCAAGGCTATTAGTGCTCTGCCCAAGATTCACCCCATCAAGGCAGAGCCAAAAACACCAGGCAGAACGTACAATTACTGCACATCAGACAAGCTCACAATTAACTCATGATATTAAAAGATTAGGGGTTACTTCTGTTGTTCTTTTAATCTTCAAATAATTGTAATTATTGTTCAGAGTCCTTTGTTTTATGTTTTTAAATGCGGGTTACCCTTTGGATGAGATATTAGAAAGGTTCCTATTGAGTTTTTCTTCTCGCATCCACAGTGATAATGATGATATCCAGTCAGTGACATTACACTCTGAACATCTATGTAACGATACATAATACAATCATTGACAGTAATGTAATAATCAGCCAAATTGCAATGAAACTCCCCATGCAACAATCCTGCTTGTTCATAAATTGAAATAATTTGATACTGAGTTTTATCATTTCATCAATTACCTGGAGGCAACTGCTTTAACGTCTAAATGAAACACAAAATAACGCAGAAACCTTGGTTATAACTCCTGTTTAATACCCTCGCTGTCAGCCAATCGAATCATCACGATGCGAAACTGGATTGCTCATGTGTAGTGATTTGAGGCGCCGGCATCCAGAGGAAACTCACTCTGTGTTTTTGACTCAACGTTATATTATTTTAAATCAGAGCTGAAAAAGCAAAGCAGCTTCATAACCATCCGGGAAAAAAGTTGGCGTGAGCTGCAGCGGGCCCCATAAGGGAGTGATGTCCGTTATAATAAATACGAATCTGTCAGCTTCCTGTCCCTCTTCACATTCCTGATCATTAAGCCTGCTGTAATCACAACTGTGGGACTCATTAAATTCCTGACAACCAATGCTGCTAAAGAGAGTGCTTTCTGAATCACTGGGCTCTGCTATTATTTCTCTCTAATAGCATAACAACACTACTATAAACAACTGACTCATATTCCTCTCAACACCGACTGCTGAAATTATATCACAAAAGTAGTAGCCTCAGAGAAAACACTGCCTCTAAAACAGTGGCTCTTTACAAGTCACATTTACTTTTAACAAGCCTGACACAGTGTTTGGATCCCACATCCACTTAACAATTCTTCTCAGAGGTGAGATTTACTATCCTCAAAGGCTCAACAAATTTAGTTGTGGGAGTTTCATTTAGAGCCACGTCAAGCCCGGGATTCATCAGCAGTCAGTGGATAGGACTGCAGCTGAGGCGGCGTTGTGGAAACATACTTCATGTTAGAGATGGTAACACGTGTTCATGGAGACTAGACACGTGTCAGTTGTAGACATAGACTGTATAAAGAATGGATGAATTGTTGTTTTGAAGCCAGAGGTGACCAAGGAGGCGTGTCTGACACTGTCCAATGTGTTTGCTCTGGCTCCACCCCGATATGTTACTGTAGTCAGTAGTGGGTTAGTACAGCTTTTATTTGTGTTTTTGTGCAAGCCTGTCTTATTTTGATTAGACAGGAAGTGGCGCCGCTTACTACTTCCTGTACGCTATGAAGGAGCCTCCACAGTCACGTCCTGCTCCTGTACCTCATGCTGTTTGAGCCTGTGTGATTACATTTATGTTACGAGTTGGTTTTCTTCACGTAGTGCTATCCGCTGTATGTTTTTGTGTCGCGTTTTCTATTTGTTGTGGTAAAATAAGCGGGTTTAATAGGCGTTAGCTTTACGCGCGAATTAGCCGCTAGCTAGCGCTTAGCATTAGCACGCTAACTAATTTTGGTGTGTTGGTTTGTTTGTGTTAGGGGGTCATGGACATCATTTAGGGGACGTGATTATTCATTTTTACATTCCAAACGTTGAATTGTACTTTGGTCTCATGCATACTTCTTTGCTGTTTATTTTTACAGTTTTAAAATTCATTCACTCATTCATTCACCAAATAAAAGCCGCAAAAGTAACAACGGTGTGGTTTTTGAAGTGATGTTTATCTACCTGCCTAGCCTAAGTGTGAGGACAGGATAATGTTTGAAACTCAAGGGTCCAAACAAACCACGCTCCTAAATATTCCTTTATTGAAGATCTAGTTAATTATGATCAGATCACTAATAACTATGACTGACTTCAGCCAATCACAGCAGAAAAATGTATTAACTGAGTATTTCAAGACTGAAATCAAATGGAGGTTTGGATTTTTGGAGCCGGTATTAAATTCTTTTGCACTTAGCCATCTGCTTAGAGACCGGGTTGATTTATCCATTTCTATATCCAGTGTATGGTTGCAGAAGACCTAAAACAAAATTTAACCTTTCTCTGGTATTTTTCTATAGCTGAAATTTCAAAATAAGAGCTCAGGGCTTAAGGGGTTAAAGCCAGAGGAGGAAGTGGAGCTCCAGTAGCTGAGATATAAATACATTTGAATATATCTGAATAGTTGACATGAAGCTGGTAAACAAACAGCATCTTATTCTGAAGCACTCACTTCCTCTTCCTGTTGAGTAACATTTGATTAAAGCGACAGTACTCAGATGCCAAAGCTAACTTTTTTAAGTGAGTTTTTCAAATTAAAAGTGTTGTGCAGGAAGTGGTTAAAAGCGACACCAACTCCTGTTTTATAAACTCAGTAAGTTAAGTAGGAATAAATGGCTGAGGATGTCTCAATAACTAACATGTATTAAGTGTTGGTCTTTTCTTAGCAATAAGTCAAAAAACACAACAATATTTGACAATAAGAAAATACAGATTATAGACAGAGCTCAAAAAGCTGCGTAAAGATACAAGCACAGCTGATCTAAGTGGGATGTGTTTGTTTTAGTAGATTCTTCATTGATTATGTAGAAACTGTACGTACTGGTAATGCTGAATAAAATCTGCTTGGCTGAATTGTTGTCATTCAGTGATTTTGTCAAAAGATGAGTCACGTTATTGTATCAAAGAAGTAACCAACAAGAACATCATCATCACTCTGAGAGGCACTGCGAGTGTGTGCGCTGTGGTGTGACGGAGGAAAAGCCGATGCCTAAAGAAAAGAAAAGAATTGGTGATGTGACATACGAGAGCAGAAAGGATACTTTCCTGGAGCTTCGACTCCCACCCTGTAGCCCTGGAAGCTCTTGGTGGGGTGGAAGTTGAAGATAAAGAGCACATTTCCCCTATCAAACACAATGACCTTGTCCCCTTCATGCTTGGCGCTGACAAAGGCCTGGAGGGGAAAGAAGAGAGAAAAGAAAAGCTAATAAAGTATTTCTTCATGAATAGTCATTACCTTTTCTCATCTTGGATTTGGAGAGTTATAATGGGCTACGTTATATCAGTGGGCTACACACTTCCAAACAGAGTGAGAAACATTCCCACATCAAATTTCAGGTGGCGCTCATCAGCAGAAAGCAGCGGCCCAGACTAGTGCAAGGCAGAAATTGTCAGCTTTAGACAGCTGCACATGATAAAGCCGCCACTCTCCTGTGGAGCGAGCTACTGTTAACGTGTCATTAGCAGAGATTATCAATGTCACCCAACCCCACTATTTTTAGTGCCTTGTTCCCCAAGCCAATTTCAGGGCAGCATATTCACGGCTGAACGAGAAGATAAGCACCCCTGCAACCGGACCAGCAGAGAGGATGGAGGGGAAGAAATGAGCTGACAGTCCGGAGTCTTTCACCAAGTCCATTTCTACATGAGAACTCCACAAATTTGAAGTAATGCCAAGTTCCTCTGACTGGCACTAACTGCTTTCGCGCTGCAAAACAACTTTAACTCGCATCCATCAAGTTGTGGCCAAATAAGCAGATACAGTAAATGCCCATTTTTACTTGTAAATAAATAAATGTAAATGCAATCAACCGACTTGGTGGTTATCGTAAATTTATTCTGATTATATTCAGGATCCGTTGGTGTTTGTCAGAAAATTTCTAATGTTAATTTAATACGTTTCAAGTTCAGAAAAATACCTCCTTAAGATGCAAACATATGAAAGCAACGTCTTCTGGTTTGACATTTGGTCTATTAAGAGTCGAAAAATTTTGCATTTTCACAGCCGGCATCATCACACTGAGACGCAGTTTAGAGTCAGACTTGGACGGGCAATGGGAATTGCTAATGTCACCAATGATGGAGTGGACCTCCAATGACCTTAATAAAAAAGATTGCATCTTCCTAATGCTGGGATTCACATGCAAACATCAAATCATAGCTTAAAGTTACAGTAACAACAGATTAAAGTGACAGTGAAGTGCTGCTGGGATCAGAACACACACCACTCTGTTAGTCTGTTTGTTCGTGTGTAGCCAACTGGTTTATTGACATTTTATCACAATCATACACCTCAACTGATGGTAGCTGTGAACCAACAGGAGCTTCAGTTCATGTCCACAGTTTGTGCGTTTGAAGCTCAGAGCTGTACATCTTCAAAGAAACAGGCACAAATCACCCTTTAAAGCAAAGTCCCTGCGTGTTTCTATTTCCGCTTAGTTCACTTACACCTGGGACAACAAGGAGAGCTGCCAACAGATCATCTCCTGCTTCTCATTTTAACTACAAAACGCCCTTGGATCCCCTCACCGCAGTGAGATATTGAACTAGCCGCGCTATAGAATATTCCTACTAAGCACAATTACCTTGGCAATGTCATTGATAAGCTCTACAGAGGATTCAGACTCATCTGGTTATTACAGCAGAATCTCTGAACAGTTATTGGCGTTATCTGGGAGTGATGTTCTACAAAGTCTTTTTGTGATATTGTGTCAGTCCCTGAATAAGAATTTTTTGGTCTCAGCTGCTTCTGTGCTCTGAGACTCGAACACAGGGTCAGCTACAGAAACCACAGGAACTGAATTATAATCTGCTGCTTCAGTCTGGTCTGCACACCACTTATCTTACACTTTACATAATGCATCCATAAAATTAGGTTCATGCATCCACTTTGATGCCATCTCTTTAAAAATAGTGTTTATGTGTTTGCAGTGCACTGATTGATAAGAATAAATGTTTTGATATATTGCTGTGCAAACATCTGAGGTATTTAAAGTAAAGAAAGTGGTTGTGTGGATTTAGACTTTGTCTTAAAGTAATCCTACACTGACTGACGACCATCTGCTGCAGGACTCTTTGTTCGTCTTGTTACTGAAGAGAGATTTTTAAGCTGCATGTTTGAGCTTGATGATGTGCACCACAGTGAATTCAGGACCAATGAAATGCCTCCGTGATGGTATTTCATGATGAAGAAGATCCTGTTTACACTTAGTTTTAAAATGCGTCCTGGGTGATCTGATCACAAGTGGACAGCACTAAATACAAGTGTGAACGACCATCGAGACGCATTGAGATCCGATCACTTGAACCACATGTGGGGGTGGTCTGGGACCACATATCTTTTGTAGTATAAACACTAATGATGCGTCTCCGATAACAGCCAAACAGAAAGTGTAATCCCCTGCACTCATTTGAAACATATACAACAGTTTGTGAATCGTTTTTCCGTCTCCTCTCTTTCATCTCTAGTTTTTAGCTTCACTATGCGAACTGTTTACAAAATCTCACGCTCTTCCACTGAGATACGTGATGTCATATGTTGCCGTGGAGACATCTGAACACAAGTGGTCGGGAGGAAGGTTCGGAGATGCATGTTAAAGACAGGTGTGAACAAAGATGTGATCCAATCACCCGAGACTCATTTTAAAACCAAGTGTAAACAGTACATCCTGAAGGATTCATACACTTTAATTGGTCATGAGGTGATCCTTGATGTGGACTTATGATAACATGCAATCTATGTTGGACTGTACGATATCAGTTTTCTGGTGTGTCAGAGGTAACATGAATATTATGAATTGTCACATCATCACCTGCCTGTCCATGTTTAAAAAAAGCAACAAAAAACAGGATGTTGTTTTCCATTATTTAAAAAATGGCACCTAAATATACAATAACTATGTCTATGTGAAGTGTTGCTATGTATTAAGCTCCTGCTAATGAAGCTATTAACCTGTACAATCTGTTATTTCATCCAGTGGTTGGTTGGTAGACACAGATTGTAGCAGCAGACACATAAAGCCTGTGCTCACCAGATCTGCCACTCTGCTGTCACTGCAGTGAGATCTGGGAGATCAGCGTTTCTGACTGATGAAATTTCACCTTGTTTTTCTTCACAAATGTCAACTTTTGTCAAGGACTTTGTATCTGGGCCATTAGGTAAACCTTACAGAAACTCAGAGAGGAGTAATGAGGTTTTAAAATTGGGTGTGCTAATGACAGCTTTTTTAAAAATATATTTTAAGACAACCCTCTTGTTCTACGGAGACAATTAAATAATTATCTCAGGATAATTTGAAAACCACTTATGATCTCTTCATTAGTGGTCTTGTACACCGGTTAACACTCTGTCAAAACCTGATAATCACAGCATCATCTCCGGCAGCTCATTTACACCAAAACTTTTTTTTTTCCTCATTTCTGATTAGAAAGAAACCTCATGACCCTGACAAGTTTAAAATAAACCTAATTACATATACATGCTCTTTGATCTTATATAAGAAATACATAATTTGACATAATTTGGTCTTATGCTGGAGAACCCTTCAGGAAATTAAACTCCTGCTGTCAAAGACATCACCACAAAGAACTAATACTAAGGTTTGATCCTTGTTATGAAAAGGTCTTTGTGCTTTTTACACACCCCTGCTACTTAGAGCTTCATACACAATGTAACTTAGTGGAAATTACAGATGTCAGACTATATAATATGAAATTACAACTTGATGTCACACTTCAAAGAAAGAAAACAATTACATGACATCTTAAGGAGACACTGTAGAGCTGTCATCCACTATATGCTTCCACATTAAAAGCACAGCCAAGAAAAACAGCACCCAGAATGTAGCAGGTCAGCACTGGTGCCAAATGTATTCGTCTGCTCTGCCAGTAGCATCCTCTGGGATCAGCATTCACTCCCATTTCCCCAAAAGGGAGCACAGGAACCAGGCAGGCTCTGCTCTCCCTTTGCCTTACCTCCAAAGCTCCATCTCATCTACTTCTGAAGAGGCTGCAGAAAGTCAGACTCTTTACACTGATAGACCAATATGCACAAATCATCCTTGGCATGTCTCTAATTACGCTCTGTGATATTTTTCTTACTCTGCTTCATTTCTCCATCTGTCAGGGAGAAACACGCAGGTCAGAGTGTAACGCAGGTGAAGTAGTTTTAATCGGGAGACTGATTCCCAGGGATGTGAGGGGACGTGGGGATATTTGTGAATCAATTACACACATTCACTTTTAATCCCTGTCAATTTAGCCACACTCTTCATTTGTAATATCCCATTACTTTGCTTCCAGCCCCTCAAGAGAAAAAAAAAAAAAAACATCATTTTTCCCCCTTCATAGGCTCCAATTGCAGGCAAAGACAGAAGCTCCAGGAAGAGAGTGAAATCTATTACCCTTCAACTTGACAGCCGCCAGAGAAACAGAGACACTTTCAAAATGAACTCTATTAATGCTGCATTTTTTTTCCTGTGGGGGAAACTGTAAAGGTGGCGGCCGAAAATGATCTTAAATGAGCTCAATAATTCATACATATTCTGCATGGGATTAAAAACTGATTTGATTGTGTCATTGAGAATATCTGCTACTGTACAGGGAGCGTGTGGCGTCCTTACAGGTGGAGCAGCCAGCCAGCCGTACTTGTCTTCGGTTCGGTTCATGTCCCGGTCAAAGGCGTAGAGCTGACAGTAGCGGAGGTGATCCATATCCACCAGGTTAAACTGCCGCCGGGCGTAGTGGTAACTCTGATTGTTGCCCTCTCTGGGGAAATCCAGCCACTCAGGATGGCCAAACTCATTTCCTGCAACACAGACAGTGCTATTAAAGAATGTATATAATGAAGGAGAAAGGCACACGGCCGGAGAATTAGCATACCCCATCACGCTGTGCTATATGAGCGTCTTTTCTTTTGAGCTTTTGTGCAATTTTTTAACAAGACAAAAAAGGAAAAGATCAAACGGACCAAAGTCAGCGACAGTCTGCGACCTTTTCCTAACCCCAGCAGAGGTTAGCACTTTGCACATTAAAACAGAACCACAGTGCTTAACATTTCACTGTGCCATCCTCCCTGTCACCGAGAGGCTGCCCTTTCAAAAAAACAACAACAAAATAAGAAAACAAGTGAAAACACAGGAAATAAATCCAATGACTTTCAATTGGAGTCACTTTGTCAATATATGCAAAATTAATTCACCAGGATATATTTACATAATATTATAATTTATACATTATTTCTCCATAACAGAGAGCACACTTCAAGTCGGTGTTAGAAATGAGGAAAGAACTATTCAAAGTCGGACACAAATAAGCACAAAATAGGAGGATTCATCAGACGATCTTTATCTTGCTGCTGATTAATTCATGTTTATGCAAATATTATCTAAATTCTTGTATTATTCTGCCACCTTACAACCATCAGCTCGCTCATTTTACTTTTAATTAAGAGAGAAAGCAAGCCACCCCGAAGAATGAAAACTCCTGATTAGCACCACGGCTGAACAAAGGGAAACACGGTCTACAGTATGCATTTCCTTAAGCTGAATGCATGCGCCAGAAGTGTAGGAAACAACAGCCCGGATGCTACTATCCTGTCACACCAGGAGATGAGATAATGAATCCGTCATCGGGTGTCATGACAACATCATAAAACAACAGCTGGGTAATTGAATTCCTGGCAGAGAAAGAAGCGCAGACGAGAGACAGAGGAAGACGGTATGAAAAATAAAAAAATAAAAATAAATAAAAATAAAAATCTGAGTGATGGGATGAAGTGGAACGGACAGGGACTGACAGCAGAGTCTAATGAAATACATTATGTAGGTGTTAAAGAAGTAGCAAACAATAAGACATGGACTGCCAGCTGAAGGAGCCCACTGCAGCACTCGCCTTGGAATTAGGGCAGCGAAGACGAACAGAGAGAGGGAGAGAGGGAAAAGAGAGGGAGCAGCTTTTCTTGTGACATGTGCATGAATAACAAGCCTCCCACACAACTGAACTTGAAATGTTAAGGAGAGAATTACACCTCAACAGCAGCAGACTTTCTTCCCCGCACTCCACCAGGAGGAATTTGTACTCTACATATTTATTGTGTATCTGAAATTTCTGCACTGATGAATAAAATCCTACAGAGCACAGGTCCAACACTGTACCAGTGTGCATTCATCTGTACGACTGATTATGCAAAAGTAAAGGGCAGAGTTCAAACTGTTTATGCTCTTAAATATCACATTGTGAATGCAGTTTTTCATCTTTCATTTATTCTTTAACCAGCAGCAGTGTTTCTATAGAAAATCTAACTCAAACAGTGGACGCACATCTCAAGGATAATTTTGTCTATAATAGACTAAATTTTAACTCGTAAAACATGAGATTATCACCACTCTGATGATCATTACAGTGCCTCGCATCAGCAATTTTAATATCAGTGATAAAATTTAATGCAATTTATGATTTAATATCCAAGTTTAGCAAAAAGTTAAATCTTGGAGTTGCAACAGTAACAGGGAATGAGATACACTCATTTAAAATCTGGAGGTTTTTGGGAATGAATTTGCTACGGTCGAGGTCACAGAGTCAGCAAAAATCAATAAGTAAACAGCGATATGTGTAATAATAGTAAAATGGGATTTTTTTTGTGCAGATGATAGATATCTATGGTTTAGTCCTATTGTAACCCCCCAGGGAAGGTCAGAGGATCACCAGAATCAATTTTTATTAATCCCGGGCATGTGCAACTACACATGAAATTTTACAGCAAAGGATCATTTTTGAGATATTACAGCTACAAATCATGAACGATAAAAGGAAAATATAACACAATTTCTACAAGAGACGAGAAGTGAGAGTGAATCAGTGTGAATTGTGTAAATATATATATTAGAAACATTTCAGGAAACCTTATGAACAGATGGTGATGAGAGGGTAGTGCACAAGGAACAAATTATTACATATTGGACAAAATCAGAGGAAAAACATCCAACAACCCATCAAACTGATGCTTAGCAAGCACTGTTGAAACCAATAATGTAATAACAGCTGATAACGTAATAAATTTACCCTTTTTTGAAATGTAATAGGCCGATAACGTAATAAAAGTCCTGAACCGATAACGTAATAACTGTTGGCCAATAACGTAATGATTTATTACATTATTGGTTCAGTTATTACATTTGCAAAGGTTTTTTTTTCTTTTACCAGGCCAATAACGTAATAAATTATTACGTTATTGGCCAAAAATTATTACGTTATCGGTTCAGGACTTTTATTACATTATCGGCTGTTATTACATTATTGGCTTCAACAAGCACCAACTCTCTGCTGGTCCAGAGTGAAGCACCGACTACGTCAGTGGCTGGGGGCGGGGTTACTGTGACCAACAAGCAACGGTGGAAACACAGAGCCGCCATCTTTAAAACAACAGCTAGTGAGTAGTGTAGTAGAGCAGTGAAATCCACTAAATATGGAGGCGACATTAAAGCAGCAGTGGTCTGAAGAGGAGACCCAGAGCTTCCTGTGGTCTTCTACTGAAGTCCAGGGAAAGTTGGAGGGAGCCTCTCGGACCGAGCCGGTCTTCAGAGGATTCAGGAGGTGGCTGCAGCTGAAACTGAGCGGAGCCTCGATCAGCTCCTTAATAGTGTAGAAACTTAATAAAGACTACAGGAGCCAGAAGAAAGAGCGGGGATGCAGCGGCAGCGCAGTCGGCCGAAAAAGACTAAAATGGTGACATATGCAGAGATGTGCTGACATTTTACAGTGACACAATGACTCCAACTTGGGTCCTTGCCGAAAAGCAAACCGTTTTTTATGAGGAACAGCATTTGAAGCAACTAAGCATCAGCACCGAACTAGCACCTGGTTCATCTTGGTGGAAAGGGGATATGGATTTTTCATACTTCCAAACTAAAACTCAGCAAATTAGAGTACGTAACTTCAGGAGCTTGTGTGAGGATGTTGTTGCTTTTCATCTGGTTTCCATTGTTAGCTCTGTGCTTAGCATGCTGCTACTGAGATCAACAACCATCCAGTGACTGAAGACAACACCGTTTAGTCCCTCCCACCCCAGGATGTTAGTCAGGTGAGTAAGACAGCAGCAGGAGGCTTCATCCCTACGTTCTTCCTCAGTTTATTTTAGAGAATACCTCCAAGCCAGTTTCCATCTCACAGCAGCTGAAGAAATCTAGGATTGTGTGAAGGCATTAAGGCGGGAGGTTAAGGTTCTCATCTCGACAATCATCTTTGGAGTTGTTTTTTTGTATCCACTCCAGCAAAGCAGCAATTCCTCCTCTCATGTTACAGCTGCCACGGTGCCGTGTTGTGGCTCTGGCCACAGGTGGCAACAAATATATCTGGTAGGCATGAGCTGCCCTCAAGCAAAAAGACAATTAAGTTCTCCTGAGTGTTCTGCTGCCACCAGGGAAACTGTCTGAAATGTCAATCTCCCAAATGACCCAGAGCTGCAAAGACGAAGCAGACGGTTTGAAAAGCCATCCTCAGACGTCCACGCCGTCCTTCTTCTCTGTTTAAAAGTCACACAGCTGTGCCGCCTCACACCAACGCATGGGGATTTGTTTGGTTACTAATGTGTATTGAACTGAAAGGATAGCGCTGAGTGATACAATGTACTGTTGGATCTTAACTACCCCTGAACTGTCCCTCTGGAACAACACAGGAGTAAGTGGAAACAGCTCTGGTGGAGATAGTGCTGTGATGGACGACCCCAGGCAGTGGGAGACATTGTTGTGGTGCAACAGGCATGACCGCTGTGCAGTGTGTCTGTGGAGGTCGGAGACTTTACTGTGTGACAGCTTTACAGCACTGATATGATGTATGTGATGTATGACCTCATTTTGGCCAGAGCAGGCGCACGCTTTCCTGATTTACTGTATGAGGTCAGTCAATAAGAACGTGATGCAGACTCTGTGATCCTGTCAGAGACGGTATATTGAATGGATGAAGCTAACGTGATGTCACCTGTTGGTTTCTGGACTGGCATTTTAAAGACAGGATTTCAGCATTGGAGTGTCGCCATGTTGGTTGTTTGGAGCCAGAAGTGACCATAATTTACCTTTCGCAAACTCCGCCCCCCAAACGGCCATTGACCAATCATACATCCCAGCAACCGTTGCTATGAAAACATAGTCCATCAAGCTCTACTAAACCCTCGATGACATCCACTGTCTGATTGATTTATTTGGTGGTTTACGAGACTGCCGACCACCATAAAACTTTACGGAAGAAGAGGAACAACTATCAACAAGCTGCGGAGCTCCAAAATAATGAAGCGATGTGCATATGGAGAGTGTAAATCAGACACTAGGTACCCCAAGAGTTTGTCTGGGGGAGTCCAGGTCTTTCCCTTTCCAAAGCCAAAAACAAAACTGGAGCAGAGCCTACAATGGATTAAACAGTGTGGACGACCTCATTCCCAGCTAAATGTCTTGAAAATAAACAAGCAGACATACGTTTGCTCCAAGGTAAGACTATGCTAACACCATAGGGCTAACTAGCTAGCTGTTGTGTAATTTGCTCTAGAGGCAGGAACAGCCACAAAACTGGATATCAAAGTTATTGTAGTTACTATTAAGGAATATTATATGTTACTAGAATGTCATTGCCATAACGTTACCATCTAAGTTAAGGTTGTTCAGTCGCTAATGATAGTTAACTCTTACGCTAGCTGTTGTGTTTGTCTCAATGCTGGGAGCTCACATTAACGCTATGCTTCGTCACTTTTTGTAAATATAGCGTCCAAATAAGCGCCTTGAGATGATCTTGCTTTCATTTTTCATATAGCATTTTGTGAACGGACACCCTTCTCCAGAGTATCCCAATCCTGTGCTTGCTGTACAAGTGTTGA
>OOFC01024193.1:0-27685 GCA_900323345.1 Pseudochromis fuscus | reverse complement strand
CTTCCAACACACCTGATTCAAATGACCAGCTCATCATCAAGCTCTGCAGAAGCCTGATAACGATCCTGGTCAATTGAATCAGGTGTGTTGGAACAGGGACACATCTAAAACATGCAGGATAGCGGCCCTCGAGGACCAGGATTGGACACCCCTGATTGAAATCATAACGGTAGCAGAATTAAGATTTTCACTAATTCATCTATGTTATGTTTGCTGCTACACCCTTGAATTCATACTCTTTTATTTATGCAGGTGCAATAATAATCTAATTGTATAATAACTGTGGTTTTAAGAAAGAATACTTTTCTCTTTAATAGATTTTAAGTACCGTATTTTCCGGACTATAAGCCGCTACTTTTTTCCGACGTGTTAGCTATCATCAGCTATCAGCGGCAACTCTGTATTGAATCGATGAAGCTAACGTGGCGCCACACATTATTTTGTGGACTCCAGGAGTTTGGTATTTGAGCGTCGCCATGTTGGTTGTTTGGAGCAACAAATGACCATATTTGGAGATGAAGTGCGGAGTGAGGAGGTGGGTCTGACCCTTGAACATGAGGTCACTGCTCAATGTGTATGAGACTGGAGTTCAGGGCGACAATCAAACTAACCACACCCCTGAATCTTCCTCTTTTGAAGCCCAATATCGACTGAATTACCGTACTTTCTGGACTATAAGCCGCTACTTTTTTCTGACGCTTTGAACTTAAACACCGGTGTGGCTCATGTATCGGCGGCACGAAGCTCGTTAGCTTTTTACAAGCTAGCAAGCTCCGTGCCGCCGATACATTTAGCGTCGTCACATCAGACCCAGTCAGAGTGGACCACATGAAACTGTTCGAATAAATTCAATAGCGGCTTATAGACAGGTGCACTCAATAGTCTGGGAAATACGGTAGGTAATTTTTTAAATGTGTAACATTTACTCGTAAATATTACTGTGGGTGTACTGAAAGTGTAATGTCTTATTACAAGGAACAGACCAGCGTCCTTGTTCGTACCCGCTGACGTCAGCCCGGTGACCTCCTCCTCCTCAGACGGAGTGGACGTCCGGCTGCAGGGCTACCAGAAACCTTACAGCCACCAGCAGCAGGTGTTTTCACAGCAGCAAGGTACTGACAGCGTCCACACAGCTGATCTCAGTGCGACACGTACCATCTGTTTCTAACCTTCATCATCTCCTCTGATGCTCTCCAAAGGCTGTCTGTACGGAGAGGGGAAGGTGGTCCAGCCCTTCAGCGATGGAGGCTTTGAATCTGCCAGTTACTTCACAAACCCGCCCACCTCTCACTCTTCAGGTGAGACTCTGAAAACCAACACGTCGAGGCGATTGTTACAGACATGCGCTGTGCAGACATTCAACACTATACTATTTTAGTCACTTTTATTGTGAAAAACTCTGTGTAATTCTATCTTCCTGAAGAGCGTGTGCTTCATTGTATCCATATTTAGCAATTAACACATCTACTGTGAGAGGGAAATGCATGTTAAACAAGCTACAAAGCATAAATAATCTATCCTATTGGTCTTGCTGTGTACTTAAATATACTTTTATGCTGTAATATACATTTTTATTGGATGATCTGATTTGTTGCTGTGTTATCTTTGACTTTCACTGCCTTCAAATATCCTCCTTTGGATTCTTTGAGTTTTTAGGGGAAGTTATTGTTAGCATATTTTAGGTCTTTTTAGCAAATAGGAGTTCTGTTTCTGGGGATTTCAAGTCTAATGTTTACTCTCTTTCATCTGCATTTTGGTCTCCATCAATTGCTAAGGTTGAATATTTGACTCCTGAGCTGGTAAATGTTCACTACAGCTGCAGATTGAGCAGATAATTGGTTGCTGGTTTCACATTGCCACATTGTTGTTATGCTTTTATTTTCTTAATGTACTGGTTACAGCTGCTTAAAGAATCAGGAGGGCAACAATTCTTTTTTTCATTTTTAAAACCCACACAGGATAAGGTTTTAATTTAAAAAGCTCAAACAACAAACTGATCCTGGTTTCCCCTCCTCAGGGTTCGACCTGCTGCAGGACCTGCAGGGCCAGGCAGGGGGTGGTTACTCCATGTCTCCCTGCCCAGACGACAGCTTCCTCTTCCAGTCGGGAGGCATCGACCGCTGCCTCAGTCAGATCTACTCCATCTACCTGGACTCGTGATGGGGATCGAGATCCAAAGAATCCAAATCGCTTCCAAAGGAAACAGGAGAAACCTGCAGCAGGAATGATGTGTGACGTCTGACGATCAGTCACACCAACACTACGCACTTAATAATCCAGGATGAATTTATCAGTGTTGTTCTTCTTCCTGGCAGATGTGAAAAAGAGGTCAATGGGAGGTTTAATGGTACAGAAATAAACTGGCAAATATTAACAGCCAGAAGAGGACACGTGGTAAAATAACAGATGTAAATAGCAGTGACTTTTTTATTTCGAGATGGCCACAGCATTTGTGATCTGGATGGAGTGAGCTTTACATTTTCTGTTTTCTTCAACTCAACCATTGAGGACATTTCTGCCTCCACAGCAGCTTGGCCTCCAGGAAATATTTAAAAAGCAAAACTAATCCATAATGCAGTCGATTCCCAACCTGAGGTTGACAAATGAATGTGTGGTAGTTGGAAGACGATTAACACTCAAATTATACCCATTTTTTGTACTTACTGTTTTCTTTGTGTGACATATTGGATATTTCTCTGAGTCAACAATAAATCACAGAGCTTAAGGTGTAACAAGCCAAAAAATGTTGGAAACTATTAGGTTGTGATGCATCTAGAAGTGGATGGGAAAGGATTAATCCAGCATTTTTGAAGCTATACCAGTTCTGTTTTGGGCTCGGAGTCAGATGAGAAGCTTGATAACACTCCCATTTCTGTGAATTTAATATGAAGCTACAGCTACCAGAAAGTGTATTTAATTAGTACAAAAACCTGACGATATAAATAACGTATTTAAACTTAAACACAGACACAAAGCCAACTGGATGTGTTTCTGAAGATGGTGAACTATCCCTTTAACATCCCACTGTTTCTCATTTGCTAAATTATCTCATAACTAGTGTCACTGAGTAACCTCCATCTACTTGTTCTAGAAAAACTGCAGCCATAACTTAAAGCAGTGCTGCCCCCTAGTGTCTGAATGACTGTACAGAAATACATTATAAATACCTGTTCATGTGGATGAAACTGGCAAAACTAAACACCCAAATATAGTTACTCTCATCCGTAAAATCAGCAGCATAATCCATTTAATTTTTTTGTTGTAATATTGTGTCTTGTGTCGCTGCCTTTTCATGTGTTTGTACAGTTTGTATCAGTGTCATTCAGTGAGAGGGAGGTGTGCATCGTTTACAATAACTTCTCTGCACTCGTTTCTGTCTCGTCCCAGAGACTTTAAAAAACAAAGACCAACCAGAAAATGTTTACACTGATTTTGTAGCAATTAAGAGATTTCTTATTATTGTCTTTGAATAGTGTATAAAATGTATAAAAAAAAGCATCTCTCTTTTATATCTAAATAAATAAATCTCTTTGTATGTGTTGGGTTTTTTAGTGTTTTGTAATTAATAGTATCTTTATGTCCACAATGAATTAGTTAATTGTTGTGTCAGAGAAGTTTTCCTTGAATATATTTAGTTTACTTTTACATAAGATTAAAAAATATACAATAAATATTCAGATTTTATTTGTTTGAATGAGTAGATTTTGCATTTTTGTATGAATTGGGACTGAACCAACATAAGAAAATATTAATGTTTCACTTTTTATTTCATCTTCTGGACAAAGTAGAAAGAGTGTGAATGAGCTTTAATGAGTTAATGCTGCCACCTGTTGGTCAAACATTAAAAGAGCAACTGTACAATAGAAACAGCTGAAGTCAGTGTGGCCCAAGAAAGATTCAACTTAATTCTGACTTTGAAAGGTTATAACTTAAATTATGTGGCAGAATATTTACATGGATCTTCAGCAGATATGGTGTCTCTGTTTTTCTCAAGAACCTGGAGATAATAACAAAGTTTGGGGGTTTTACAAACAAGTTCTGACATTTTTGATTCTTCACTTTATCGGTGTAACAAATTAAACTAAATCAAATTATTGGCATTGACCATGTGAAGTTCATCAAAGCAGCAATTCAGACAACACTGGATCGGATCGACTTATCAGAAGCTCGTTCAGTTCACCTGGACTGAATATTCAAACTCCCAGCAAACCTTTGTTGATGGATAAAGGTGGGAGCACACTTCTCAACTTGAAACTTTCTAAGACTTGACACAGCATTACTAACTAGTTGCACCAACTCAGACAGATTATAGTCTTTGATTGTCTGAGAAAAGCACTCACCAAAGGTCAGTGTCCTACTCCACACACTAAGGACGATTCAGTAACACCTGGACATTGCAGTTGTGGAGGACTTGACAAATTTCCTGATGTTATCATAGATTCTTACAGAGGACTGTGCAGTGATCAGCACTGTCACCTCACAGAGTCCAGGGGTTGAATCGTGCATCTGTCTCTGAGCTTTACACACTGAATGTAATCTTATTATGATCCAAATACACAGCAGGGGCCAAAACAGCCAGCCTCTAGTGGCCATGGGGGGTACTGCGCTTTTTACACTTCATTTTTGAGACCTTTGCTTCATCCTTTTCTATATAAAGTCTAAGAATTTAACTCACATAGCATAACACAACGACATGTGTTTATGAATAATCTAAACTGTTAATTTAAGGCCACCACGTGTGCTCATCACCTACTAAATTACCAAATGTATTAGTCTGTATTGTATGTATTAGTCCAAAATGTTTTTTATGTCTGATTTCATTGCAAAAACAATAAATATCTCCATTTACTGAAAATCTAAACTTTTTTAATCAACTGTAGTAATGTTTTATGTCGGCCAGCAGGTGCCGCTGTGTCACCACAAAGCTGCAGCACCTCAGTTAAACTTTGCGCTGAACTCCGAGAAGATCCAATCTGTCGTCTACAGACAGATAAAGCGCGACACAAACTGTTTGACTGAACAATGTGTACCATGTGCACATAAACTTTATTAACACCCTCACAGAGACACAAACAGACCGACACAGGCACGAGGCTGTATTTCCACATTCCTCTTGGACGGACACACCCTCAGATCCGGAGGAGGAGGAGAGTTTCAGCCAGGACACTTGATGGATGCAGAGAGGAGACGTGATGTTTGAATCCTGCATCAGAGTCTCAGAGCTTCAGAGAGACACACAGCTGCTGCAGACATGGACACCACAGGTGAGGAAACACTATTTACTCACTTTGTTTACACGTGGGGCGCTTTAAAAAGATGTGCAGTCATGTTTTAAGAAGTGGTTTCCTGTGTTTTCTTGGTTTCACTGTATTTTGCACATTCTGGAGTGTAGCTGGTTCACTGATGGTGTGTTTAGTGCAGAGCTGGTGCCAGAGTTTAGCTATGTGACGTCATGGGTTTAAGTATCCCCAATGCAACCCCACCTCACTTGACTTAACAATTTAATTTTATTATTATTTACATGTTATTGACTCAGTTTGCCCTCTACATACTTTTATTTATACTCAGTTGCCATTATTTATACTATTAAGTCTAAAAATATACAATTTCTTGGCCCTAACTTCCCAAATTCCCAGAAAAATAATCAGGGGGATGTTTGGTGTTCCCTCAGCTGCAGCCCTGATTTCACTGAGATATTTTATGATGAAAAGTTCCATGAAAGGAGAATGGAGACCGTTATTTCAGAGGAAGCTCTGCTGCCAGAGAGGATGTAGCAGCTCACATTGTTAGCGAGTGAGATCACCCATGTTCTCCAGATTTAAATCCTCTGTGTGGATGAAAGGCCTTCGCTCTCAGTAGGAGTAACTCCGAGGCTCTGTGAAGGTCAGCCAGTGTCTCCCGGTTGTGTGCAGTGTCAAAATCCAAAGATCAACTCATCAATCAGAGTGTGGACTGAAAGCTTGTTCAACACAAATCGACAGAAACATCGAACAGGGAGTCGTCTCTAACCTTTACACAGCTCCTATCATCAGAGTCAGATGGGAGTTTTCAGGCGTTCAGTTATCTAAACTGGAGAATGTGTGGATTTAGCAATGCAGACCAGTCCAAACTTATCTCCTCCACAGGTGTCAAAATTTGCACCAAAGCATCAACTCTAGGCAAATTATTTCCTACGCAAGCCCTACTACATTTCTGTTTCCGTATTCAGAGTGACGGAGCTGTGAACATGTCTGTCTGTTGATATCCATCAGTTAAAACAAAAGCTTTCCACAGAGCCACGCAGCATGCAAATCATTACTGAGTTAAAGGACTTACTATAAATAAACACAGAGACTGTACAGGGGCTCCATCCACATCATAACAAAGTTTAAGATGAAGAAGGAAGAAACACACCAAGAAGCTCTGAACTCAATTTTGACATCAATTAAAGTCTTTTTCTTAAAAATAAAAATCATTCCCAACATTATTTTTTAAAAATCTTCTCACTTTAAGTGGAAAAAAATGTTGCATAGTGCTGTGTATTCAGTTTAAAACAGCTTTGAATCAGTATGTTTATACTAAGAGTAAATTATATGGCTACTTAAATGGGTAAGTGGAGAGTTATCACCAGACTCAGCTCGTTCCCTCAGTGTTTAGTGCCTTTTAGCTCTTTGTTTTGACCTGTAGATGTTATGGTTCACTCTCATCACTATTGTTTATGACTAGAGTGTCCACACTTGTTTGGTAGAAAATCATCCATTCAAGATACAAAACATAACAATAAGGGAACAACCTGATTGGACGGGTTTTATTTGTTGTGACAGAGCTTAGCAAATTTCCAAAACACTGTGGTTTGCTTCTTTGATTTGTGTGCATGTGGTGGTATTTCTTTAAGGGACTGGACCAAATGTTGATCAGGTCACTTGCCTCCTTATTGCTCCTGATTGCTTTGTATGTTTTGTTAACATACACCATGCTTGTCTCTTTCCATGCTGTCAAATCAAGTTCAGACGGCAGAGTTCATACTTCTTCACATAAAGGTTTGTACAGCTGCTACAAAAGACCAGATATTTGTTTCAGGAGTTTGTGGAGACCAAATCAGAGCTCAAAGGAGAATGATATTGACTTTACATTCAGACACTCGACTCCAAATGAATGTTGCTCTGTGTTTGTTTGATAACACATTTGCCATATCAACCAAAGAAATCATTATGTCAGCTGAAGATGGATCATTAAATCACTGGCTCGGTGCATATGTGTCAGTCTGCAAATATTTATCAGGAGGTTGAAGTACAGAAAACTGTGTTTATTTAAAATCAAAGTGTGTGTTACAGGGAACATTGACATAGTGGTTTGCAGGGATTTTCTAGGATTTGGGGATGTTTTCTGGACGGGTTCTCAGTCTCTGATCTTCCCCCAATTTCCCTAGAATTTAATAACTTGCTCTATGACTCAAAAAAATACATCCTTAAGCTTGTCTATAATATTGCTAAGAAACAGCTCAAATAATCTCACTGACATAGATAATTATGCTGATGAGACAACATACCATTTACAGCTTGTTTCTCTGCAGAAAAATCTATCAAGAATTTTGTCATAATGAACCTTAAACCCATATAAAAGCACATAACATTATTATGCTATCACAGTCTGTATTAACTATTGTGGGCATGGCAATCTCTTTAACCTATACAGCCTCCTTCACACGGACCATATCTCATCCTCCCTCAGACACATAGTGGACACATTAGATCATCTCCACAAGCAGCAGATATCAGATTGAGGCTGAGCAACTCTCTCCACTGACGCTCACTTCCTGCATTTGTTCAAGAGCCTCAACTGATATTTTAAGTCTTGGCTGAAAATCCATCTCTGCTTTTATTATTTACATGTTAACTTTTGGATGGAGCCTCTTAAAGGGAAACTCACATCACTTAAGGACTCACAGAGGTCAACTAATGGGCAGCATAGTTGTACAGTATCTTCAGTGTCTTATCTTAAGAACATTATTATTACAGATGTTATGATAGCTGTTATTACGTCAATGTTGGTGGAGGTGTACGACCTCACTGAACCAGGTCGGTGAAGCTGCTGTGGTATCTCAGAACTAATCTAACGTTCCTGTTCTGTTGCGTTAAACTCTGATCAGGTCTGCTGATCAATACACCACAGGAGATAGTTGTAATGAATTTATCACATTATTGTTTAACCAAGGGAATGACAAAAAAATAAATAAATAAACAATAATTTTACTAATGATGCTGTCTTTATGCCATGACAGAAAGTGGTATAGCGTAATTTGATTGAAATAAAAATAGTACATGCTAGCTAACAATATCCTTAGATACATTTACAACCATAGGATTATTATTAATATTATTATTTCTGTTTCTTTAGCATTAGTACATTAAATCATAATTATTTCTGTAAAGCATTACAATTAAAGATTACCTGGTGAAAAAAAACAGGAAAAGTGGACCAAGACAGCTGCCTTGTGGCACACCACTGATTTTATAACTACCGTATTTTCCGGACAATAACCCGCTACTTTTACTTAAACACCGGTGTTTCTCATGTATCGGCGGCATGATGCTCGTTGGCTTTTTACAAGCTAGCAAGCTCCGTGCCGCCAATACATTTAGCGTCGTCACATCAGACCCAATCAGAGTGGACCACATGAAACTGTTCGAATAAATTCAATAGCGGCCTAGAGACAGGTGCTCTCAATAGTCCGGAAAATACGGTACTTCAGTAAACCCTCACATAGCTTTTTATTTGGAGGTGGGAAGTTGGTGAGATCCCATATTTAACACATTTCGAATTTAGCATAGCAACATTTAGCCATTAATAAATTGTGATCTACAAAATCCAGAATATGACTCCTGTTGAAGCTGTTTGGTTTTAAGATGCATCTTGTCCAATCAGATCACAAGTGGAGATCTAATTACTCAAACCACCTGTGGAGTTGGTCTGGGACACATATGACCACACACCTTTCGTAGTATAAATGCTAATGTGTCCTGATGCGACAAGGACATAATAGCAACATGCAACAATAGTTCCTGAACCATTTGGCTGTCTCCTCTCTGTTAGCTAACTGTGCTAACTGTTCTGGTGAGCTACGTGATAACTTTGCGTGGGCCCTGACGTTGCCGTGGTGACATCAGGATGCTAGTGGTCAGCAGGACAGTTTAGAGATGCATCTTTTGTGTTTGAAAAGTAATTCAAATGATTACATGTTAAATTTCTCTCCCTCATTTTAATAGTTTCTGTTGAAGGTGTTTCCATTTCATTGCTGTGCAGGGATTTGTTGGGAGTATTTGAATATCCTCTCCCTGGAGTCAGTTTATCATCACCACTCCTCCTGGTACAAAGCACCAGAAGGTGAGGTGAGGTTTAACGGAGTCCTACATGACACTGACACCAGGCTCCAGCTGACAGTGGTGGTCCTGCCTAAACCCTGCAGTGGTAGAGAACTGGCCCTGTTGTTGGGGAGTTAGCACATTCCTGCCTCCGTACTGCACAGCAGCTTTCAGTCCTATTGTGACGGGTGAAGCAAACACACTCTCCCCGCTGGTCTCTCTCATCCTGCTTCACATGTAAGTCATTTGTAATCGACGGTCATCGTTTATGTCGACCACATGTGCTTTTATGTTCAGGCGGCGTCACAGCACACAGGAGCTTTTAGGAAGTGACCAGCAATTAGTTTGTTTTTGTCTCCAAGAGCCGAGCGTCCCTCAATGTTGTCATGTCACGGTCTCCAAACCAGACACACGGCAGGCAAGAAACCTGAGTTTAAAATAGTCGCAGAGAGGTGGAATTACAGTGAAATTAAACACATTATTGTGGAGGCCATCTTTACAGTCACTGTGTTTTCTGCTGTTGGTGCTTTGACTTGTTTGTTCCTGTTCATTTTCAGCTTTAACAAACTAAAATTAACTTTTTGTAGGTTCACGTTAGCCCCGGATATAAAATATTTGTGTGTGTAACTTAACTTAACTTATAAAGACTATGGTTTTGTCTCATATTTGTTGCAATAAACAGGTTAAATCTTAAATCTCTCTATGCTTTTATTTACATTTGCATCAAGGATTCAGACTTTCTGTCTTGTTGTTTCTTCATTAATTGACCTAAAAATGTTAGATCCACTTCCAAATTGCAGGTTTATTAATTTATCAGATAAAAACCAGATCTGTTTTGCATCTCTCCAGCAAGTGTGTCTCCATAACTTTCTTCTTCCTCCAGCTTTGCCCTCCACTAATGTTTGCATAACTCCCATCTGCCAATTAACAGCATAACCTTCACGTGAGAGTCATAGTAGCATCTGTTTCCTCTCCCGCAGCCAAACCCTGGACTCCTGATCCCCAGTGATCCCTGTCACCATGCCAACTCCTACGATCCTCACAGCAACCACGAGTCCTCGGAGAAGCTGCTAGGTTTACAACATATTTACATCTCTGTTAGCCTACATAAAGTGGATCCCCTCCAGCGCCGAGAGACACAGAGCCCAGGGGGCAGGTAGGGCGGGGGAGGACGACACTGTGGGAACATCAAGTCGCTCTTTCTGTTCTGTGTCTCACTCTCTTGTCTTTTTCAGAAATGGTTTTCCGGAGGAGTTTCCTGCTGCTGGCTTTCTCGTCGCTGCTGAAGACGGGACTTGTTGATGGATGCATTTGTCCAACAGCCATCGTTTTGTCCCGGTTTCCCTCTGTGGTCCCTGCTGATGTCTGTTGCCTGAACTACTCTGGCTCTGCTTTCAGCCAAGTGCACTGGTCTGTGTTTACCAATGAGACAAACATAAAGACACTGGATCTCTCCAACTGTAATATCAGCTCTGTTGATATGAATGACAGTGAGGCCTCTTCATTTCAGAAGGTTTACTTGGGTCGTAATAGACTCACAAAGTTGCCCAGAGGTTTTCTGGCCGGCCAGCCCGGCCTGGTGGAGGTGGATCTGAGCAGGAACCAGCTTGAGGAGCTTCCAGAGGGTTTCCTCCAGGACTCTGACAGCCTCCAGAGGCTGTATCTGCAGGAGAACCAGCTGCGGGGCCTCCCTGGATCCATACTGCAGAAACCCAGTCTTGAATGGCTGGAGCTGGATGGGAACCACTGGGACTGCTCCTGTTCGTTCCTGGGAGCCCTGGAGGCCGGCGGGCAGTCCAACAGGACCACCAAATCACAGTCTCTGGTGGGGAACTTGACCTGCTTCTCTCCCCGACACCTGGCCGGCAGGACTGTGTGGTCGGTGAATCTTAACAGCGTGTGTCGCCCGGCCGGCCTCACGGCGCTCTTCATCGTGCTCCCCCTCCTCATCCTCTCCGCCTTGCTGCTCTGCTGGTGCTGTGGCCGGAAGAGGAAGAAGAAAGAAGCTCCTGTGTTCAGCAACTCCAAAAAGAAGGCCGCCGGCTCCGCCTGCAACGGCCACAAGCACCGCAGCAAGCAGCAGCCGTCAGCCGCGGAGCCGAGTAAAGACTGTGGCAAAGAGGGGATCCTGAAGAACCAGCTGCTGCTCCGTCCGGCCTCCGCCCTCCTGGGCAGCACCAGGGACATCTACGAGGAAGTGGAGATCAAGCTGGGCTCGGTGGAGTCTCTTCCCCGAGTCCCCTCACGCTGTTCCAGCTCCACAGAGGGGAGGCAGGGCTGCCAGGAGCCCGACGGGGCCGGTAAGACAGAGCTGGACACGGTCAGTGTGACGGAGGTGATGAAAGACTCGGCCGACAGGGAGAAAGCTTACCTGACTCAGTCCACTGAGTACTACAGCCTGGTGCCAGGCATCGAACTGGAGGACTCAGACCATGGAGAATATGAGAACGTTGACCTCTCGTGACACCGTCTTGAAGAAATGGTTCTGGGAAATACACTGAAATTATTATGAGAACAACTGCAGCACTCACATGTTTGTCTGTTAAGGTCACTCAAAGCCACAATGTATATAGTCTTAAAGGTTCCTGCCAAAGTCGGGACAGGTTTCTGTTTGTGTTCATGTGCTGTCCTCACCAGTTTGATTAAACCAGAACCAACAGCTTTTTGATAGATCCTTAAATAATAATGTGAGAAGGGTGATTTTTTGTTCACTGTAACTGTAATTTTCACTCATTTAAACTTAAATATTCACTAATATAAAGAGGGACGCTCCAGTCTTCCTGCTTCCAGGGGAAAAACTTAAACAGCTCTGAAGCTCAATAAATGACACATTGTCTCTCTTATGTTTAATCTGTAACAAAAACACATGTAAGGCTGTTTTTATTTTCTCTGTAGTGACATTTATCCTCATCTCCATTTCACTTAATTAGCTGTTTTTAAATAGGCAGGACAATCTGCTAAGCTAAGGTAGCTAGCTTGCTAATTGACAATTAAAAACCACCACTGACTGTTTTGTGTCTGTTACATTTCTGATGAACCAGCAGAAGAGGTTGAATAAAAGTGAAGAGTGCAACACAGCTGATTAGTTAGTATAACTTCCTCCATTGTTGACTCTGCAGCTCTCCTGGTGCTTTCACATTTCCATGGCGCTCAAAGGTGTTTAAAACAGGCTGTATACAGACATGGAGGCTCACATATATGGTCCATGTAGAAGTGCAAAAAAGGTGTAATACCCTGACTGGCCACTAGATGCTGGCTCCAAAAAAATCTTCACATTCATTACTGAAATACTCAGTAAAGTAATAAAGTAATAAAGTTTTAAGTAGATATTAGGCTTTCAAAGGAGGATGATTTAGGGGCGTGGTTAGTTTGATTGACAGGTCTGGTATCCAGTGACACTTTACCTGAACTCCAGTCTCATACGGGTAGCATCCTCGAGTTCAAGGGTCAGACCCGCCTCCTCAGTCCTCCCTTCATTTCCAAATATGGCTTCAAAAACCCATCATGGCCACATTCAAATACCAAACTCCTGGTGGGTGACATCATGTTAGCTTCAACCATTCTGTATACAGTCTATGATGTGAATCCAGACTCCAGTATGTCTGATACATTTGAACACTGTGTATCTTTCCTAGGCACCACCATCAGGACCTGAACTCCATCATGGCCACTGCCACAGGTTTCTCTGCTCTCTCATAATAAAACTGTTAGATTAAAGCGAACAAAGTCACTTAGGAAGAAGTTGTAAAAAGTATTCTCCATGTCTGTGGAGCTAAAGCAAAGGCAGTAGCACAATAAAGCAGTACTTTGTTGTAAAAGGTCAAAACAGTTATGATTTCTTTTGGCCTATGGCACAAATTTGAACATCCAAATTGACTAATGACTGTCATATGCTTGTGTGACAGGGTCATTCGAAGTGTTGGCAGGCTGATTTTTACCCTCAGATATTACCAGGCTAGCAGTTTCCTCTTCTTGTTGTCTCTATGCTAAGCTAAGCTAATCTCCACCTGGCTCTAACTCCAAGTTAATGCCCAAATAACAACTTTTTCAATCTATATATGAGTAAGAAACCAAATATATCCACTTCCAGAAATGCTAAATGATTGCTTTAAATGTGCTGAAGAGAGCTGGTATGTGAGTTATCTATTTACAAAGACAGTGTATGCCGACCTCTGTAGTATCACAATGTAAGAGGATGTGATTTAATCCGGGCCTTTTCCTGTGGGACCTGAGGAACGCAGTGACAGTTTGAAAGGGAGGCCCAACGCACAAAGACATATAATGCAAATGTGCGTCTAATGTTGTTTTCAGGTTGACAAAGAACAGGACATATTTTTAATCACTACCTACTCTAAGTGAAGCTTTTGTGTGCATTTCTTTACCTCACCCTGGTGCAATTGTTTGGTGCATTCCAGCTGAACTTCACAGCTTTGTCAGATGAAGCTGCACAACCAGAAATATAGGTGCTGAACGCTGACTAATCCCATCACAACGCTCACAGTTAATTCAAGGTGAGATGTGGAATGTAAAACCTAGATGAGAAGTCTAAGTTTATATATGTCATTCATTGTTGAGGATGAAGGGATCTCCCTTGGTGGCTGAATGCTGGGTTGAGATAGAAATCTCTATAGGCTGGAGAAGAGGCCGAGACAACAGACAGCACCGAACATCGAGGTTGTTGTGAAGGTGCATGAGGCAGACGTTCGATTGTTATCTAAAAAAAGCAGACGGACGTCTCAGTCTCACACTTGTTGCCTTGTGAAGCTTAATGAGTGTGAGTCCAGTGAGGGATGAGGGTGCAGCAGAGGGTGTGGAGCTTCCTGGTATTGAATGAACTGAGGTGAATTTTCCAGTCGGGTTTTCACATATTTTCCCTCCAAGCTTTATTTATCAACATTGTGAGAACAACGGCTTTCAAAGGACAAATGGATGTTACATTGTGTACATTTCGTGTAAACAGGGTCGTAGCTACTGGACCCTGAGGCCTCTGTATTTTAATTTTTTAGTTTACTTTTAGCAAAAACTAGCGATTATTTATATGCCTGTTGAGTTTTCTTCTTATTAGTTTACAACAATAACAGTAGCGAGATTTACCAACCTTGATTTCTGATTAATGTTTACAATAACACACTTCTTATTTACAGTAATCATATATTTTGTTGGGTGAAATGTTAACCTGTCTGGCACATGTTATGAGTTGTAGCTAGCTAGCTTAATTAGCTGCATGAATTGGGTAAAAACTGTGGACTATATAAAAGATTATATAAATTATATGGTCAAAACAATGGCAGCCAATGTCTCACTGTTCTACTGGACCTGCTATAGTTTTATATAGTTTTATTTATACTATAGTTTTTTAATCCCTGGGTGATCACTAACAGTCAATTCAAATTTTATATATTGTAGGTATTTAACAATTTGATTCCAGTCTATTTTTTTAGTCTCTATGTTAAATTTTACTACAACAAAATAATATTAGATTTACTGTTTCTCCTCCCAAAGTTTATTTTAAATAATGGAAAAAATGTTTTTAACAGCATTTGGATGTTTTAAATGTCAGAAAATAAACTTTACAGATAGAAAACTGACTTTATAGGATACAAAAAAACAAATATTACTTCAAATGTAAAGACTTTTACTTTATATTGTACAGTTTGACATGAAGTTGTCCCCTGTGGAGTGTGTAATGTATAAATGACATGTAGAAGCATTAATAATCCTTATGAAACAATAAGAAAATACTGGTATATGTAATAAAAGCACTGATTTTTGTTATGTTCATACTGCAGATGCACTACCTGGATTGTTTTTGTATGCAGCATTTTAAAGTTGTTATATTTGAATGATTTCTGCTTCATAATGATAATTATTAGTCCTACAGACAAGTGGTAGAGAAAATAAAGGCTGACTGTCTCATTAGTATCCTTGAGAACATGCTCCAGATCTTTTCATTTAAAGCTTTCTCTGTGGCCTCTCGGCTCTTTCTGCCCCGACAATGACCCAGGTCGGCCCCAGCTACCTGAAATCCCACTTTTCTTTTGAGCTCTAATTTCAGCTCACCGTGGGAAGTCGTAATTACAGCATCGGGTTACACAAACGATCAGCACGGTGCTGCTCTCTGCACGCCGTTCTCAGAGGTCTTAGCCCCAACCAGTGGATCCAGTGGCCGAGGGCTGGAAATAACTGGGCTGAAACAGTCGTTGGAGTATCCATGGATGCTAATCTGGGAATGTGTTTCATTTAGATCAAGATCACAGACCCACCTTTGTCTGTAGATCTGATACTCAGGAGGGAGACAAACATGAAAGGGGAAAACCTCACACACATCAGTAGTGGACCACATGGACTACATGCTGGGTCCAGTAAGATGGACTGTTTTTACCCAACAGTTTGTAGTTTTTACCCACAATGTTGTCATTTTTATCCAGTATTTTGTTGTTTCTTATCCATCAATTTGTAGTTTTTATACAAGTTTGTAGTTTTTATCCAGCATTGTGTAGTTTTTACTCAAATTTTGTTGTTTCTTACCCAGCAATTTGTAGTTTTTATCCAACAGTTTGTAGTTTTTTTTAGTATTTTGTGGTTTTTTCCCAACAGTCTGTAGTTTCTAATTCACATTTTGTTGTTTTCACTCAATTTTTTGTAGTTTTTATCCAGTATTTTGTAGTTTTTACTCAATAGTCTGTAGTTTTTACTCACATTTTGTTGTTTGTACTCAACATTTTGTAGTTTTTACTAAACAGTTTGTAGTTTTTACTCAAATTGTGTTGTTTTTGCATCATATATTTAATTATTTTCCCCAAACATTTTGTATTTTTACCCAGTATTTTGTTGTTCTTACCTAAAAAGCAATAAAATGCTGGATAAAAACAACACATTTTGGGGCAGAAACAATCAAATTTGGGGTAAAAACAACAAACTTTGAGGAAAAACTAAAAATTTTAAGTAAAAATGATAAAATGTTGCATAAAAACTGCTCATTTCACTGATTCAAATTAAACCAGGATGTAGTTAGACCAATATTGACCAGCTTTTTTCAGTGTGCAACTGTTACCATTTAAGGAGTAATAATAAAATGGAAATGAGGATAGGTGTTACAGCAAATAGTTTTGTATCCTACAGACAACATAAGATCGTTTATAAGACAATAATACTAAAAGTGTGTGTAACAGCTGATCTGTGCTTTCACACCATACTCACTAACATGGTATTAAATATGTCAGATGTTCTTTTTACTGTTTTCTGTCAATACAAGAGCCTCTGGGTGTCTCTGTTTATGAGATAAATACAGACAGTGAGGCCTCAGGGCCGAGGCTGAGGGCCGTGCTGCACATTACAATAACGCCATCTACTGACAGGAATTGAAATTATCCTATAATAGAAAGATATTTAAGATAATATGTTGTGGACAAACATCATAAATCTACTTGTAATGATTTCAGTAAAAATGGAAACAGTGTGAAGGTTCAGAGAGGGAACAGGGAAGTCCAGAGTGATTGCAGGTCCAGGCTCTGATGGAGGATACATGGCCCCATAAATATCCAGTCAGGGGAGAACAAACAGAGTCAGAGGCTGGAAAATAAAAGGAGTCAGATTTACAGTGTGCCGCTGTAACGATGTGAAAAACAAACAAGTGAGCCCAACACAGCAGCCAGTGACAAAGACTGAGAGTCGGGAGGGATGGACCCAGCTGACAGGTCTGATGTGTGGACTGCTGTTATCACACTCAGCAGTAAATAACACAGATCAGCCTCTGCTGTGCAATCACTCAGTCACTGTGGGTTTTATTTGATTTTCAGTGTCAGGGCATTCAACCTACAGAGATAACTGCTTCAAAATGCTTTGAAGACACATGTAAATGAAAGGTTAACAGAAAAAGTGTGAATTTTTCTACAGTTTAATTTTAAAATGTTGTTTTTTAACCTTGAAATGTGAATAAACAGAAGTGCTGTATATAGAATAAAAGGGGTTACAAATTGTATATTACAGACTTTGAAGTATTTATGTTAGCTCAGGAAATTTTATTATAGTTAGGCTAGCTAACGAGCTAGCTAGCAAGCTCAGGATCAGGATCAACTTATTTGTCCCTTGCAGGAAATTTGTTTTGAACAGTAATGCTACATGCTGCCAAAACAGAACAGTGTAAACAGACTGACACAGACATACATATACACAAAAAAATGCACAAAATATTAGCAGTGAGGGTCAGCAGTTACCGTCACAGTGATACACGTAATTGCACATAGCCCCATAGCATCATAGCAAGTCGACAATAAAGTGCAAGAGTGCTAAAGTGCCAAAAAACAAGGATCCTAAAGCAAATCGTCAAATAAAACCAAGTTTATGGAAGGATAAAATAATGTAATAAATTAATGAATAAGTAAAAACATAAAAACAACAGCAAACTAAGAGGACTGGATAAACCTGATAAAAATACTTATACTGATCAGATAAAACCAGATAAACTAATAATCAATAAAGGTACAATCCCTTATAATGTCAAATTAAAAAAAAAAGGAAATAAAATCAAATAAAAATTTAAGTGACTGTTTATTAAGAAGAGTGATGGACGTAGGGAGGAAAGAGAGTTTGTAACGATTGGTTTTATGTTTACTTGCACTAAAGCGTCTCCCAGAAGGAAGCAACTCGCTAGATAGATAGATAGATAGATAGATAGATAGAGAGATAGATAGATAGACAGAGTTAACAAATGAGATATCTTTCTTTAGAATAACAGAATAATATAAACTCTAAAGGATGAAATACTAAGATGCTGAAATACAAAAGACTAAAAACTAAAATTTTCAAACATTAAATTCAAACTTATTTTAGATGGCTGCTGGAAATATGTTTTTACCTTGGTTTACCTGTGACATTTACATATTTCATGTTTTTCCTCTTGTGTTTTTTTAAGCAGAGAGTGACCCTGAGATGTAAGAATTGTAATAATATGATAATAAGGTGAATATCTGGGGATTTATGATAAACATTTTTCATTTTTCTAACATTTTGTAAAAAAAAATTGATGAATTGATCACAAGTATTCACCTGTTAAATTTAAATAATTGCTTCTAAAAAATAGAACCAATACTCTACTTTTTGGATAATAACAAATTTAGGAGTCTCCAATAAAATCACCGATGTAGTTACACTTTTCATCAGTGTAGGTGTGTTTCTGTCAAGCTGCAGGTTCCCAGGTAATAAATGTAAGAAGCTGAGATGAATTTATGACGGCATGAGGTTTAAATAGAAGCGCAGAGGATGAACTTTCCTTTCCTGGATGATCAAGAGACAGGGGAGACACATCTTCAGAGTGTTGTTTGTTATTGATGTCTGACACATTTTAACAAGTGTTTCTGACACTTTGCAGGAATCTTCTGCCCAAACATGACAGTTTCCTACAGTCTGGAGGTGGCCGACGCCAGGTTTGGTGGCTTCTCCAGGCTCCTGTTCAGGTGGAAGGGAAGCATCTACAGGCTGCTGTATAAGGAGTTCCTGGTGTTTTGTGGAGTTTATCTGTTTTTCAGTGTATGTTACAGGTAAATTCACAGAGTTTATTTTCTCATTCTGCTGTTTGCTGCCATATAGCTGAGGTGATTTTTCCCTTCACAGGCTTTTCCTCACACCGAGGCAGCAGGATCTGTTTGAGCGCATCGCCCTGTACTGTGACCAGTTCACCAACACCAACTTCATCCCTGTGTTGTTTGTACTCGGTAAGACTAAATGATCAGGCCCTGTCTTATTACACAAATAGGAACATAGACAACACTACCATGTATATTATTCTGTCATTAGGTTTCTATGTGACCCTGGCCTTTAATCGGTGGTGGGGTCAGTACACCAGCTTCCCGCTGCCTGACGACCTGATGATGGTGGTGTCAGGAAACGTCCACGGAGTCGATGAGAGGGGTCGACTACTGAGACGAACCCTCATGAGATACGCCAACTTATCTTCAGTCCTCATTCTCCGCTCCATCAGCACAAGAGTACACAAGCGTTTCCCAACGTTGGAGCACATTGTAGAGGCTGGTAAGAGCAACAGTGGGAGGAATCAACTGCATTTATACAGCCTAATATCACAAATCACAAATTTACCTCAAGGGGAGGAGGGAGAATTTGAAAGATGATATAGATTTTACATGTGCAGTAGAGCAATACAGGAGATTAACAATATAAACAACTGATATTAGTTTAATCAAACATTAAACCTGCAGGGAGTAACTTTTGTCTCCCTCTTCTGGTACTGACAGTATTTTTTTTTTCTTCTTCAGAGTAGGTTAACAAAATATAACACAAGATTACAATCAAAGTCAAAAAGCTGCTTTGAAAATCAAATTCAGACTCTTTAATACTCAGCATCATCACTTGATCAACCCCCTCAAGAGCAAAAAATAGCTGTGAAACGTATCTAAATATGTTGTGTATTGGCTGAAGTTCCCATTAAGTCCTGCAACCAGACCTCCTGTCAGTGGTGGAGGAAGTATTCATTCTTATAATACCATGCACACTATAAAAAACGTCAAAGGTAAGAATAAATGTAGAAAAATCTCCCATGAGACTTATATATTGTTATGTTTTTTTATTACATCATTATCATTGATACATTTGTGTTGAGTTGGTTGAATTGGAGCTGATCATTTTGCAAAATACTGTTGCTGATAATAATTAGAATAATAGATTCATCTTTATACTTCGAATTATTACCTGAATATGAAAAGATTCAGTTTATTTTCAGTTGACAGATTTCTATAACATGCATCTTCACTGTGCGCACCATGTCTGCAGGATTTATGACGACACATGAGCTGAAAAAGTTTGAGTCCCTTCACTCTGACTTCAACAAGTACTGGATGCCTTTGACGTGGTTTTCAAACCTGGCGTCCAGAGCGAGAGAGGAGGGTCGGGTGAGGGACGACATCGCTCTGAGGCTGCTGATGGACGTGAGACTGGACGTTTTTATGGCTTAGAGATAATATACGACCCCGATGTGTGTATAAAAACAGTTTTTATACCTGTGTGAACTGTTTTACTGTGTCTGCAGGAGCTTAATAAATACAGAGCCAAGTGCAGCCTGTTGTTCCACTACGACTGGATCAGCATCCCTCTGGTTTACACTCAGGTACAATCACACACTGAAATATGACAGTACAAGTTCACGTGTGCACATTTTATTTACTCAACTTGCTGCCAACAGTTGCTGTAGGCAGTAGATATTTTACAAATTAAGATTTTAAAACAATCACCTGAGTATGTTATAAAATATGACACTTTATTATTGATATTATTGACAGTATATATCCTTAGAGATGGAAAAAATAATTAGCCAATGTATAGGTTAACTTATACAGTTTCTACAAATGCAGTGTAATACCTGAGATATAAAATATAAACAATTAAAACTTCAATAATAACAAAAGTAATTGCATAAAAGTCACAGATGATGCTTTTCTGCATTATGCACCTTTACTTTGGTATTTTAAGTATTTTTTCTTCATACACACTTGTGGCCATATAAAGCCACTGGCCACATCTTTATTAAGTAAGTGTTTTAATACATGTTTACTTTTTAATTATTTAATTAAACTATGTCTCAATGGGATCAACAATCATGAAAAACCACCAGTTAAATTAAAATAAATCTAATTGCACAGCTCACTGTTGTATTGTTTGATCTGTGCAGGTTGTCACTATCGCAGTTTATTCGTTTTTTGCCTTTTGTGTGATCGGCCGACAATTTCTGAACCCCGAGAAGGGATACAGCAACCACAAGCTGGACATGTACGTCCCTGTTTTCACTCTGCTGCAGTTCTTCTTCTACACCGGCTGGCTCAAGGTAACATGACACATCCAGTTGAGAGTATCTATTTTTCCATTTTATGCTATATTACACTTTTCCACCACATTTCAGATAGAGGGTATATAATCTACTGCTTATGTGTTGTATGTTTTCCCCTGCAGGTGGGCGAGCTGATCATCAATCCATTTGGCGAGGACGACGATGACTTTGAAACCAACCAGCTGATTGATCGAAACATCCAGGTTGTTCACCACAAGGCCTCTGCTCAGATACGATGATCAGAAGCTCCTGAAATGAAATGATAACACCTGTTCCTGCCTCCTGCAGGTGTCGATGCTGGCTGTGGATGACATGTACCAGAATCTGGCTCCGATTGTAAAAGACAAACACTGGACACAGAGACACTTCTCTGTCCCTTACACCGTGTCCACTGCAGCTGAGACTCTCAGACCGGCTTTCAAAGGCTCCACCTATGACATGAGGTAAACTGACAGGCTAGAAAGTAATATCTAGTAATATCATTCACATGGGAAATTTGCATTATATACTTTTACTTGTGATACTTTAAGTACAATCTATTGCAGGACTTAATTTTAAGTTGTATGTCCCATATCTCCCATATCCCATAGGATGAGTGCTGAAGATCTTGAGATTCACCAGCCTGCAGACGCTCCTGTAAACAAACAGTATTTAGCACTTCAGGGCTCTGTGGGGGATGGCCTCGATGGTCTTCTGCAGAGGGGAAAAGGCATCCTGCGTGGAGGTGTGAGTCTCCCTTCTCTGATGGACATCTCATCACACCCAAATGAGGAAGATGAGGCTGATGAAGGTGACGCTGATCCCACCAATCACAAAGAACAAGGAAAGGCACTGATTAAAGTTGTGGTGGAACACAACTAGTGAAACCTGTGATGTTTTAATGACTTGTATCATGTAACATGTTAAATAAATTTGTGAAATAAAACATTTTTGGACAATGTCATATTAATAGACTACACTTGAACATGTGAACATTTTCAGGAAACAGAAAGTATGGTGTTGCCATGTTTAGTCTATTACATTGTGGGCAGAAACATGAACCTTTTTTTACCCTTTACGTGCAGAATTAGCTATAAAGAGTTTATTTTTTGCTATGTACCATATACACAGAACAATCTGTTATTAAAGAAATCTCTGAGATGGATGGATAATGAAGATTTTGAAGATTTTTGTAACTTTCCACAGAGAAATCCTGAAGGAAACAGCAAGCAAGAAATCAAATCAACTACACATAGAAATAAACAATGAAAACTAAACCAGTAAAGGGAAAGATCCGTCTTGATTTTACTTCAGTTGCGCAAATGTAATCCAAACTAATGTAGATCCAAAAAATACGGAATGAATTTAGGGTTTTTGGGGCAACTGGGTGACTGAGGCCTTTACCCGTTTTGTAGGCTTGTTACATAACATTCACACTGAATCTGATGTGTGGGAGGCTAAGGTTTTACATGAATCCACGTGGTCTGCCTGCTAAAACAAAAAGGTGTAGCTTGTTGTACACACTCAGGTTGCATCTGTTTTTTTCAACTGGTGAAACAAAGCCCTAATCCACATAAAAACTGTGTACGAACTGCACAATAAAACATTTTTTAATGTTTTAAAATGCGAATGAACTCGGCTGAGAAACCTTTATTGTGAAAAATAAAAACGACGGGAGTCTAGAAGGGTCAAAAATGCCTTTCAGTGCTTCCGCGTTGTCAGAAATCCACAGAAAGCAGAAACAGCGACGGCCGTGTTTCTGAAATCCAAACACTTGTCAGCAGGTATGTCAACAGTCAGTGTGGATAGACACGACTCTGTCTTTTATCTAATGAAATATCCAGCTCATGTTTAGTTATGACACGTATTAAGTTAAGCTAACCATGCGGAATCACACTCATTTACCGAACGGCTAGCTAGCATGTTAACGCTAGCTCAGTCACTTCTATGTTTCTGGAAAGGTGCCCATACTTCTTCCATTGAATCAGGGAACTTTGGTCGCTGATTATCAGGTTTATGGTCTTTCACAAAGTGTACACTCCCTGTGTCACATAGTTTAGAGTAATACACTGGATTTGTCTGCCTCTTGTTTCTCGAGCATATTCGGTTTTGTTTGTTTTGACAGGAGCATCCCTGCGCAGCCCGGCAGCAAAACAAAGGCAGGACAGGGGTGTGATGCCAGCTGATGTCCCCCTGCTGCTGCTGACCTGCTGATGACTATTATCATCATGTCTCTGGGCGACAACCCTCACCTGCTGCTCGGCAGGATCCGCTTCCTGAACAGGTGCATTGAGAGTTTCAGGAAGAACGAGCCGGTGCCTGACTGTCTGTGTTACGTCCCCAAAGAGGTGTGCTACAAAATCTGCAAGGATTCATCGTCCACCTCCTCCGCGTCCTCCTCCGCAGCCTCAGCAGGAGGCTCCATGGGGAAAACCCTTGTCTCCGTCTTTGAAAATCCACATCAGATTCCCTACAGCAAGAAGCTATGCAAGTACAACATTGAGCCAAAGAAAGGGACGTGCATCCGTACAACAGGGGAGGAGTACTGTAACAGCCAGGGCCTTTGGGTCAAAATCAATAAGGTGAGCTGCAGTCACATTATCATGCAGATGCATTACATCACTGTAACTTCTCTGAGGCTGCTCAAACAGCCGCTGTGACTCTAGGGTGTGTAGATATTACACACCCTTGAGTCACTAATGTTAATATTTTACATCTTTGTATTTACATTGTATTTTCAAATATATAAGAACAAGTGTTCCCATATTGTAGAGTTTTCCTTTAGCTACAGAAACCTTTGTGTTTCGTTTTATTGCTACACTTCACCTTAAAACTAGAAGGTCCTTTGTTTTAATTATGAACAGATTTGTATTTTTATTTCAAGTCTTTTATGGTTTCATTCAAAGATATGTACATTAGGTTAATTAGTGACCTGCCAGAACCTATGCCTAGATAGATTTTTCTTCTGGAGAATGATGAAACATAAATATTTTCAGGTACAACCAATTACGACTGATAGATAGATGCTTTATACTCAGGAGATGGTTATGTCAGAGAAAGTTAGTAAACAATAGATTAGGAAAAATTCTAAAATAATAAGTCAAACAAGCAGATAACAAGTCTAATGTTTACCAGTATAGAAGTATAGTCAGATATGAGCATAATAGGTCTTCACAAGAATTACATTTATACATCAGTTTCTTTAAACTCCTTCACAAGTTGTTATTTACTGAGACACACTAATAGAGCAGTTAGGGTTCTACGTCTGGCTCATGGACAGAAGCAAGTAAGAACTGAACAACTGTGACTTTCACAGTGTTATTGAACCCCATGATATCCCTGGTTTGACATGAAGGTGTTTTGTTTGTCCTACAGTTTTGATGGTTTTAAGTGTTGTGAGAAAACTCATGATCTGTGTCTGTTCTCAGGAGCAGCTTGAGGAGCACCGTCCAGGTCAGGAGCTGGAGGAGGGCTGGATCCTGGTGTGTAAACACACAGAAGGAGGCGACAGGCTGGTGCCAGTGGAGTCACCGGAGACCGTCAGCCGGCAGCAGCAGCTCTTCGGCTATGACCACAAGCCCTGCAACAGGTGGGAGCAGGTGGTGGATATAGAGAATGCTCTCTTCATTGGCTCCAAGCCCAAAATTGCAGAGTCTGATGATGCCGCCGTCCAAAAGCTGAGGTGAGTCAGTTTGAAGTCACGTCACTGTGTCAGCGTTCTTCTGGAGACTGTCAAGTTATAATCCTGACTTTAATTCTTCAAGGTGTGTCCCTCCCACCTGGACATATGAATGTGATGAAGACCTGGTGCACTACTTCTACGACCACATAGGGAAAGAGGATGAGAACCTGGGCAGTGTGAAGCAGTGTGTGACCAGCATTGACGTGTCTTCATGTTCGGTGAATAATGACATTAATCTTGGATTAACTGTGTGTGTTTTACCTCTGGTGCCAAACAAACTTTTTAGCAATAAAAAGTAAGATCCAAGAATTTATTTTAACCTTGATTAAAACTAATGTGATAATTTCTGACAGGAGGATCCCAGTGGGGGGGCGAGCTGTCTGACCGACGGTGATACTGAAACTTACTGGGAGAGCGACGGCATGCAGGGACAGCACTGGATCCGCCTGCACATGAAGAGAGGCACTGTGGTCAAGTAAGGAGCTGCTAGCCAGAGCAAATTATATTTTACCAAAAAAAGATAAAACTTAAAAGAATCTCACTGTGATTATTTAGATCTAGTGATATTTATGTTGTTCATATCTTAGAGGGAATCTGTTATGCTCATCTCCGGCTGTATATTTTCTTCAGGGACTCTAGTCGAGTGGCTTTACATGATTCATTGTTCAAAAAACAATTATCTTTATTCCCCCAGATTAATGAAAGTTTGGACAACGCTACATGAGACACATATTTGCCCATAGTGAAGTAAAGGCAGACACCTTGGCCAGGCACTCGAATATTCAGTCTGAAGTTTTTCAATTACCGCATTTTCTGGACTATTGAGCGCACCTGTCTATAAGCCGCTATTGAATTTATTTTAACAGTTTCATGTGGTCCACTCTGACCGGGTCTGATGTGACGAGGCTAAATGTATCGGCGGCATGGAGCTTGCTAGCTTGTAAAAAGCTAACAAGCTTTGTGCCGCCAATACCTGAGCCACACCGGTGTTGAAGCTGCAGGGTTCAAAGCGTCGGAAAAAAAGCAGTGGCTTGTAGTCTGGAAAATACGGTATATTATCTTGGAGAAGGTGATGGAGGTGGGTAACCCCTTTTCCTGCCCATGTGCTGATATAGAGGGGTATTTTGTTGTTCACAAAGTCAAGGTTGGGCCATATTGGAGAGATTAACCCGGGTTGTAGTTTGGAGCCTGTGACTTTCAGGGATTTCCACCAAGCAGACAAAGTTGAGGCAATCATAGGGCTTTTGAAGCATGGATGATGCTTAAGGGTGGTGGTAAAAAATGGAAGGACTGACAGTTTAATTAGGTTGCAGTCTATCCGTTCCAGTTCCAGCCAGGAGTTATGTTCTTTATGTGGATATACCCATGTGACAACTGCCACTCCGTGGGTTCCCCCCAGCACAGACACTCACTCAGCCCACAGTTTGTTTACTCGTTTATTGAGAGTGTTTACACAATGTCCCACGGGGTTCCCTCTCAGCTCAACTGCCGCCGGCTCTGTGCCACCTGGAACCCACCCTGGTTCAGTCTGCCGTGTTCTGGATCAGTCTGTCCTGTTCTCGGCTCCAGTCTGTCCTCCAGGCTCCAGCACACACCCTACCATAACGAAAAGGTGATGTGGTTATTGATTCCTGTCAGGTGTGTCAATCAACACACCTGGCCCTGCTCCCTGAGCCCGTCTGCTCCACCTCTCCCCCTGCAGCTGCGCCAGCAACAACGCGCCACCACAACCCATTTGATGAGATACTGCAATTGGTTGGCTAAGTAGTAAGTAGTCCACAATAGCGGAGTCTAACAATTGGAACCACTTTGCTGTGGGTTTAACTGGAATCATGGAAAATAGGTAATTGATTTGAGGTAATACTTTCATTTTGACCGTAGCTATTCGTCCCATAAGGGAGATGGGAAGGTTATTCCAACGACTCAGATCACCTTTGATTTTGTCTAAAAGTGGGGTGAAGTTTAAATGGACTAATTTAGTAATTTAGTGTTTATTTTTATCATGTGACAATAAATTCCCACCTGTAAATGTGGAGTCAACAACGGCTGCTGATTAATTAATTCTCTCACTGAAACATTCACTGTGAAGGCATGGTGTCAGAGGTAAGGGATTTTTGGTGTTTAGACTTCATAAGAGGTTACCAAGCAAAATCTATGAAGGCTTCACCTCAGTATAGCTGAGCACTTCTAGCTAGCCCAGACAGATACTTATGAGACCAGGAATCTTAGTATTGCATTTTGTCCTTTGTTCTGAGTTACCGTATTAGGTGATGTCCCTTCCTGGCGAGGCAAAAGGTGCGGCTGGGGGAGGAGCGACAAGAAATCCTGTGGCCTGCCTATCAGTCCGTGCCACCTGTTTGCTGGGCTATGGGGGAATTTGTGTTTAGTTAGATTTCAGTTGATATTAGGTTTTAGTTAGTGTTCATTTTGTCTTCCCCTTGTGTTTCATTTGGTTTGGCCAAGCCACTATATATGTTCCCCTTTTGTGTCATTATGTTAGGTCAGGTTGGTTAGGTTACTTCATTTGGTTTATGTCTTGGTTTACCTTATTTTGAGTAGCATTATATTCTGTTGACCTCTTTTATATAAACCTTGTTGTTAAGTTTATGGTTTATATTATTTGGGTAAATAAAACCCTTTATTTTGAATGAAAACCCTGCTTCCTCATTCCTGGGCTGCTTGGTCCCTGACAGTTACCCATTTCATAATATTTTCTATTTGTAAATCTGAGTGCTCCCTCTGCTTTAAAAGTAAGTAAATCATCTAATTTTTGTTTTGTTTCTTTTAGTAAACTGAGTGGGTTTTTTTTGTGTTTGCTTATGTTCATTTTGTAATTCTGCAATTTTG
>OOFC01024190.1:15583-43352 GCA_900323345.1 Pseudochromis fuscus | reverse complement strand
TACTGTAGTGTCTGGGGTTGTGTTATCATCCATCTAGATGCAGCTGCACTAAAGGGAATGTCAACAAAACAGTCAGATAAGTCAGTCAGTCAAACTTTATTAATATAAAAGAAACCAACGTTCTGACGACTCCGTTCATTCCCAAAACAAGCTAGTGCATTCACAATACAGTACCGTACGTACCAGTAGCTCTTACCGGTATTTGCGCCGCCTTCGTTGAAAACAAAGTATTTCCAACTCCATTTGTCACAGTTCAAAGCTACATGAACAGCTGTTTCATTTTTTCTCCAAGGTAACATCAGTGACGTAGTATTATCTTTTACCAACAGCAAGGTACAACAGGTAGTGCAACTTTTTATCATGTAGTTAGTGCATCACAAACGTGGAGGGAACTTTTCCCTGATTCAGTAAACACGTAAAAGAAACAGTCTGATACCGCTACGGTAAATCAAACGTTAGTGCAATCACAATATACGCCCCCTGACTACGGTAGCCATAATTAACCAATATTGATCCATATATAAGGCGCATCGGATTATAAGGGGCACTGTCAGTTTTTGAGAAAATTAAAGGCTTTTAGGTGGAGCCTATAGTGCGGAAAATACGGTACTCTTATTTACATGCATACATACTTAAATCGTGTTTTTGTTTTGCAAAACTGTTTGCATTGCATTACTGACTGTTAAGGCTACAGCTGATGAAGGACTTTTTACTGCACGACTCCTGAAAATAGCACTAAAATGGTGGGAGTGGAAAAAAATATATAATTCTGAGGACTTGCATCAAAACCTGAGCTTTTATTTTATAAGCACCTGGAAGTAAGAACAGTCATAAGAGCCACTGCATTAAAGAGAAAAAAAAAAAAAAATCAGTTTGAGTTTCACATGTCTGTCTGCATAGATGAAGACTGTTTGAGACATTTTAGAAGGACACGCAGCTTTACAGACATTTTCAAAATGTAATTATAGCTCTAAAACTCCAAGCACACCATGAAGGTTAAATCTGATTGATGTTAGATAATAATTACGCTTCCTAGCAACTTCACAATAGACTTAAAATGCTGTAATATGTCAGAGAATTCAGAGCTGTGCACAGGGTGAAATGTCGGGGTTATAATTCTGTTTAGGATTTGTGTGAGATTCTTCATCTGAGATATATTTAGACATCCGCAATTCATCACTCAGAGTTATGTCATTTTACACATCTATTAATAGACATTATTACACATTATTCTGTTGGCTTGTTATTTATGGGAGCTCAGTGCTACAGTTTTTCTGTAGCCTTGTAGTGTCCAGACTCTAGTCTCAGGTAGAAACATGCTGTTACACATTTAGTTATGTACTTTGCTATGTACTAACTAGTTAGTGTAGTAAATCCTGTGAATGCTCAGATGGTGACTGCAGTGTACAGACATGCAAACCTGCACAGATGTCAACAGGACACATAGTAAACGTCTTCTCATTACATTTTGTTCCACAGTCTGATAAGCAGTTAGCAGTGTGCAATGCCAGTTGATGTATATTAAAGCTGATGGTTGTATGCAGGACATTGTCTGCTGAAACTGATGACAATGAGAGACCTAAAGACACCTGGGGGCCTGGCGGCAGGTAAGACTGGCACCTGTCATCCACCTGGTTCAAACAACAACCAGACCTCCGCCCGCCGCCACATCCTCCGTCAAACTCCTCATCTCTTGTTTTTAGTTTTTAGATTTTTCTTCATGCTGTTTAGTACGGCTGCACAATTAACCAAATCATGGTGATTTACTCTGTATATTTATTTATCAATTGTAAATAAAGCAAAAATGTGTAAATCAAAATGAACGTCAATTTAGAGGTAAATGCAACAAGGGGACTCCTCCTGTCGTCTAAGGGTAATTGGTGTGACATTTATACTCAGGAAAAAAACAAGTTTCTCAGTTTTGAAAGCAGTGCAGCCCTACTGTGTCCAAACAGCAATCATTTAAAGCTATAAGCTTATTTTGTCTTTTATCTCATTGTCATTCTCCTGTCAGCATGATGCCATTAAGAACAAAGTCAGTGGTACCTCTACTTCTACCAGCTGTTATTTTGCAAATCCTTTTTCCTCCTGTTACATGTAACTGGCATTGCTTTCATTTCCACTAAACCTAGCTCATGGCAAACTTTGTTAGCATGACTTAACATTGAGCCCAACATAATAGCAAGCCAACAGAAACAGAAATGATTTTTTCTCACAGTAAAGTACAGTAGTAGCTTAAACAAAAAACAACTAAAAGCGAGGTGTGAGTGTGCACTCTGCAGTTTCTCCCTGCTTTGGCCCATACGTCTGTACAGTTTCTATAACACTGTCAAAGCAATTATGTGTGTCGTTTTTCATTCTACCAATAAAACTAAACTATTGCACCTACAGCCACGACCAGCGCAGCGATTTAAGCTACTGCCACGCGGGGAGGTCTGCGGTGTGTGTTAGTGTGTGTAGTTTTGTAAAGTAATGGGTTGAGCATGTAGGGTAGGCTTAGTGGCTCCCCAGGGTTGGATTTCTACCAGTGCATACACACACACACACACGTACATACACTCTTAATGAGGTCAGAGTCAAACAGCGTTTTAGCTGCAGCACTCCTCCCTGCTAATAGTTCCACAGGGTTTGGGAGTAAGTGATTATATCTAACTGGATTATAGGACCTGATTATCCAAAAATGTAATCTGCGACAAACAGACAAATTAGGAGGGGGTAGTCAGATTTCACAGTGTATCTGTTTGAACCCCTGCAGTAACTTTCTTAAAAATCCTCATACAGGCAGACTGGGTGATAATAAATATACATGTTTTGAACTCCAGCTATTGGATGATGGCAGGTTGCAGGCAGACACGCTCATGTCAGAGCAGCAGATGGGCGCTGGGCAGCTGAATCACTGAAGCAGCGAGTTATAATGCATATTCTCAGTCATGCCATCATTTTCCCAGCAATTTGAAGATTTTTTACGAGTAACTTGTTCTTGTTTTGCTTTCAGTCTCAGTGGTGATGCTGAGAGACTGGGGAGGACAATTTCAGTTAATTCTTTTTGATCGGGGATTTCTTTCAGATTGAGTTACAAAAACTGCAGGAAACAAAGATGCATACAGTCAAAGTTCAGTTCATTGATATTTTATATTTTTACAATTATGTCCAGGTTTTTTTTCTCTTGAATGAATGGTACCAGGACAGTTTGTTGTCCAGTAATTCTTGTCCCGGTGCATTATTTATTTCCCTGAACACCCGTGCTTTTTAATGGGAAATGCTGAATAGAACATGCAGTGCAGATTAACATATAGTCTATTTGCAAATATTTACCACTAATGAAGAAGTGAAACTGTTCATCAGATAGACGCTGCTATCCTGCAGTCAGCTGGAGTCTCTTCACCTAAACTTTTATAAGGGTTTTTAGATCAGCTCCAAAACAAACTCAGACACACAAGGAATCCAGCAGAAGCAGAGCTGCCTGACAAAAGTAATCCAGTATTCCCTGGCCTTTTGGCTCAAGTTTGATTCACCAACTCCTGTAAAAAAATAACAACAAAAAAAAACCTTTAGCTGCAAGATCATCATAGTTGATCAGTCAGTGATTCACAGGGGCTCAGTGGCTGAGCTGGCACCATATATATGGCGGGATTGAGCTTGTTTGTTGTAAATGTCTTACTGTGATCATATTTTGGGGAGTCGGTGAGAACTGGGAGTCTCAACAATGCAGTGCATGTGCAGGGGAAAGGCTTTTACACAGCTCCAGTACTGTGTTAATACTTACATGGGGTTAAAACTTCAAATAACAACTTTACATGATGTTGAGTCAGGTACAAAAGTCACTTGATGCAGCGTTGAGATTGTGTTATAGTTACACAGACAAAAAAAAGACTAACCATGTTATTACTTTTTCATTGTGTGTGCTTGGTGACAGCCGATACTTTGTGTGTTGAAACACAGTCATCAGTAAATTACAGCAACTTAATTTTACTTTGATTGAGGTATCTATAATCACTTGGTTTCCTTGTAACATTGTGTATCAAAAAACTGCAGTTTTTGGATGTGCAGTGACTTCTTTTTTGAACATTTACTTCAGTTAAGATCCCACTAGATTCACAGTGTCTGTTTTCATAATAGTTCTTTAAATTTCTTTTGTTATCAGACACGTATCTGTCAAAACATACCTGACATGTTTTGATAGCAAAACTTCCGTCTTCATCAGAGGCGTCACTGCATAAATCAGCTGATTTATACGTGTCACTCACCACCTGGTGAGGCCTCCGACGGAGACGGAGGTTTTGCCGTCGAAATTTGTCAGGTATGTTTTGACAGATACGTGTCTGGTACCAAAAGAAATTTAAAGAACTATTTACTACAGTTTTGCAAAGTGTCTTTGTGAATCAAAGATTGTGTCACTAATACAATCTTATTTCTCCTTTTGTTTTTCAGGACACGTCCAAAGGTGCAGTTCAATGGCTATGTTGGCCATGAGAGCTCCAATGGTCAGGCGTCATTTGAAAATCCAATGTATGACACCAACATGAAGCCCACTGAGGCTAAGGCAGTTCGGTTTGATACCACACTCAATACAGTCTGCACTGTGGTATAGTCCAGCAAACCTGCCACTATTTATACAGTGGCTCAGTCCAGCCTCCACGTTGCAGTCTGCAGTGTGGCTTAACCAAACAAAAAACACAGAACAAACTTAGGATTTGGACTTGTCACCGTGAGCAGTCTTTGAGTAGCATGCTGGTCCCCTGTCAGCATAGTCTGCACAGTAATCCAGCTCTATTCCACCTCCTACTCCAACAATGGTATCATCCGTCTGTAGCCTGAAAGAGAAAATGAGTTGGAACCAATGAACACAGGAGTAGGCAATTACTTCATCAACTAACATGAAGTGTGACGTTCAGGCGCTCAGTGCCTGGACTAGAACACTTCCTAAACACTGTGCAACACAAACATCAACTAAATACACAGGTAGACAATACAGTTGTGTTCCCTCCAAGAGCATGTTCGTCCAGTGTTGGCTGTTTGATCCAACATCCCTATGGAAGGGCTTGGTATGGCCAGTGTCATTTAGCCTTTGAACACCTCCCCTACAGCTGAATAGTGGTTTACCCCGATCTAATCCCATGCTCCCATGCCAAATTTGCACAGTGGTATCGACTTACTAACTCCCCTGCTGCAGGCCAGACTTGGGTTTGATGTGATGCTCTACCCTCAGGGGAAGCACATAGACTACTCCACCCTTCAGCGCCCTCCAGACATTGCATGGTTCCTATATGTGAACTTAGACCATCATTGGTGCTGGACCAAAAATCTCCCAATGGACTTCCATCACCCAGGACTTGACAGGACTAGACTCTTGGACACAGTAACAGTCTGTTTTGGTGAATCTAAAGTGATCGTACAGACTGCTGTAAAGTCAACAACCACATGCACTCAGTGCAGTGATGAGATAAAGCAGATCAACTCCTTTAAGACAAAATGTCACTCTCCTTCAGTACTGGACACTAGTATTGAATTAGTACTAGAAGTTGGGAGCTAGTACTAAACAAGCCAGGGTCAAATAGCAGGTGCAGATAAGTTTGACATGTTTTAGCCTATTTAGAGAGCTGGGTGAGTTTGGTTTAATATAGCAGGACAATCACAGAGTTGTGTGATTTTATTTGTCAGTTAATAATGGATTTTATGGGTTTCTGTAATTGTCTATACCTTCTGCCACTATATTGCCTTTAACGACAATGTCTACCCACAGGACCTGGCAACTAATTAGGCTAAAACATACACCAAATGCAAACAATGTTTTCCCCACGTTTAGTACCAGAACCTGTGAACTAGTCCTAAAGGAGTTTTGAACGTTTTCAGATACTAGATATAGAGGTTCTACAAACTTCAAATCACTTCTATACAGTTTTCCACAGTAACACAAGGCAGACTGTGCTGAACCAGAAAACCAGACATTCGAGTTGCTGAGTTAGTGTACACAATGGACTGGTTTCCGGAGGCCTGTCTAACACAATCAAAGAGTCAGACAACTGATTCTTGTTCTTGGACTGGCCAGGAGTCTGCGCTTGGTGGCTGAACAAGTGGAAGCCTGGAGGCAATAAGCTGTCAGGATCGTCGACTGCTGCAATCAGCTGTGGCCAAATCCAGGAAGTGATTTGTCTTCTGGTAACTCTGGTCAGGACTATCAGTCAAGTGAAGGCTGATTCTCTCTCTTTTTTTTCTACAGTATACTCTCCAGCCACACAATCAGAAATAGATGAACTGATTATCAGACAGACCATTTGACTGACAGATATCGGACAGACGGACACAGACAAAAGGACAGTAAGACACCTCTGTCAGTCATGCTGGAAAAGAGAGACAAGGACATGTTGCTGTGGAAACAGAGGCAAATATCTGTCTCTGATTGTCTCTTCTGGCATTTTTCTTCAATGAAGATATTGATGAACAGACTCATATGTTCAAAAACCCAGTGGCCCCATGGGACTTCCCAAACCACTGCTGCTGGGGACCCCAAAATATAAACTTTATATAAACCGCACAAATTTTGCACTAGTGTGTTTTTCTGACTGGGTTATGAAAAAATGAATAATTTTTGGGTCTGAAATGGGTTTGAAAAATGAGTCAAAAAAGAGAATTTTATTGAAAAACTTCTATCTTTAAAAAGATGACAAAATGACTAAATACAGGGTTACAGAGTGTTTGTATATACACATTTATATTTCTCACTCCCTGTTAGCAGAAGGTGTGACCACATGCTATACTGTTGTTTATTTTGTTGCCATGACAACATGCTAGCCAACCAGAAAGTTGGGAACAGTTTACCTGTGGACCTCCAAGCAGGAAAGGAAATGTTGTCTTATAATTATTTCCTGCCGTTTTTAGAGCAGCGGCTGTTCCTGAAAGCTCATACTGAATACTGTTACTATCATACATCATGTGGATGAAATATACACAGAGGCTTATTCATCATATGCAGTATGGTCCCAGTGAACCACTACTGTCGCACTGCTAGTTCTATATACACTCCTATGTATGGCAAATAGTGCATTGTTTAAGATACTGTAAAACTAATTTGAATAGTAGCTCAGTAGGGGCTCACTGATCACTTCTAGTAGACAATATAAGCTTTCAGAAACAATATGTGACTGTTTCTCCGGCTCTTTAAAAAGATGTGTTTGTAAAGTTTGCTTTCCACTTATATTATTGTGCGTCCTTTGAACACACGACGCACCCGATCTCATCCGAACGCACCTTTTTAAAGAGCGCACATCACACGCGTGGTGTGTTTGAGAGCTGGTCACCTAAGACACAGGATACAGTATGACGACAACATGCACAAATATTGTTGTCGACAGTCACCGTGCCCCGAGCCCCTTCATTGTTTGAGAAATACCTCGTGTGCAGAGGGTAAGTTACATCCTGCTTATCAATGCTGGAACCTCACTGCAACAAATACACAAGCTTAGCGAGTGCAACTTAGTCCGCTTGTTTCCTCGCACTTGTCGAAATGTTGTCCTAACGCCCATGAGCCTGCAGGATCCAAGGAAGTTTAGTCTTTTCAAATCACTCCCCAAGCTTGTTATTTCTCGCAGTGTCCTCTCAAAATATTTTTATTTTTTCGAAAGATGCTGCACTTGGTTTAGATCACAGATGTAACTGCTTTCAATGTCTTTCAGTGTCTTCAGGCCTGGTTCTTGTCTCACACTTCATCCACAGCGTTAGGTTCAAACATCAGGCGTCTACACTGCCTGCATGGTTTTTGTTGTCCTGAATGAAATGGCACTTTTGTTTTTCCATGTCTTCACACCAATCCATACTATGACATCATACTTTATCCATCCACATGTACAGTATCACATGATGAGTAGAACATATGAGCTTTTCAGATGATGAAAAAATGTGTTTTTGTCCATCAAACTCGTGTTGCGTTACAGACAACAACTAATGTTACTGAAATTAGTGGATTTTCACAAGAAGTCAAAAACAAAACAAAAGCAAAACATTTGGCATGAGGAGGTTGTCGGATCCACCTGTTTTGAGAGAAGTGAGGATGAATTAACAAGCAAATTGCAGTTTATAGTTACATTTTCAGCTCATTTAATTGAAAGTGAGTCCACACCAGACCCGAATGCTGCAAATGAAACGTCCTGAAACAATAGTGATTATGTATGGAAGTGTGACTACGGGGTATTGTTGGCTTTATAATATCCACTGTCAGCCTGTCATTTACAGCCTCACTGTCAGGGTCATCATCAGACGGCCATAACGCTGCCAGTGTGGCGCGCAGAAAATACACATATGCAGATGTGTGTAGCAGCTGAAATACTTGCAACAGTTCAACAAGACAGAAGACGCACATTTAAATTCTCTTCACAGGAATAAACAAGACATCTGTAAACAACAGCGGAGCGTCTGCTCACGAGATCACGAGCCTCCTCCCTTTTTATTGCTAGAGTGCTCCCTGTGCTTCTAATTTAATTGATTTAATTAATTCAGCTGAGATTTCCTATGGAGTCAAGAGTGCATAATAGAGCCTGGAAATTAAAGGCTGCAAGGTTTGCACAGGCGTAATAAAAGGTCTAGTTTTTAACAATTAATGACAGAAAACTGATCTCCTGGTGTGCCTGAAAGATACAACTCAGACTCCATGTTGTCTCTGTTTATTCTGCAAAGTCACAATCAAAACGGTTCTGTAGAGATTTGATTTAATTTTGTGTACCAGCAGAAACTGAGCAGATATTAAGCTTATGGTAGAAGTTGTCGCTGCTTCCCTCAGAAACCAGATGTGGAGTGACAGATGTGATCGATTTTTTATTTCATATATTAAAATATCGATCTCATCAGACCTCCATTGTGACCAGTTAAAGCTCGAATAAGAGGCATCTGGATATCATTTATTTTCTTATGTGTATTATTTATTGAATGAAAGTTATCGATCAAAATGGGATGAAGGTCACTCCTCTGCCACACCCACCTGGGGTTTCTCCTCGAAACAGAAGCAGCCCTGATTAAAAATACATTTAACTGAAGCCAAAAATCAAATCCAAGCTTCTCGTGAAGTTTGTGATGCAATGAAAATGCCTTATTTGGAAAAGCTTTGAGTTGGGAAGGCACTGAGGAAACTGCACGTGGCGACCTACAGATGGATTGAATTACCGTATTTTCCGGACTATAAGCTGCTACTTTTTTCAGACACTTTGAACCCTGTGGCTTAAACGCTGGTGTGGCTCATGTATCGGCGGCACGAAGCTTTTTACCAGCTACCAAGCTCCGTGCCGCCGATACATTTAGCCTCGTCAGACCCAGAGTGGACCACATGAAACTGTTCAAATAAATTCGATAGCGACTTACAGACAGGTGCGCTCAATAGTCCGGAAAATACGGTAGTATTCAATCTCACTTAACTTTTTTATTTTTTATTTTTTTTTTAATGAGATGGGTGACATTCAGACGAATGTGACTTGCTCTGAGATACCTTGAAAACATAGATAATGTCTCTTAACCCAAGTTCTCTTTAGTACAATTTGTGTAGAAGTTCCCCCACTTGTCCTTCATTTGGCACTGTCAGCAGTCCTTACTGTTTAAAAGAGCGGCAGCTGGCTACAAGTAAAAAAAAAATAAAATAAAAAAATAAAACCACCCACTGAATCTTAAAATGCCAAGGTTGTTTCTGCTTCTTCAGCTCAGACTTTTCACAGTTTGCAAAGAAGTTTTCACGTTTGTCCCTCACTTTCTCCAAAGTGGTATTGTCAGCAGTCCTCATTGAAACAAAAGGCCCCAGGTTGCTGTGAGCTTAAAAAAATACCTGCTATAATTGTAAATGTCACATTGCCTTTTCACACAGTGTCACATGGCACAGGGAAGTTTTTTTTTTCCCCCCCCACCATAAAGTTTTAAATACATCGTAGATTCAGTGTGGGTATAAATATATGAAGGTGGAGTAGTAGGAGTGATGTCACTGAAGTTTCAGTGCAGTCCTGGTTCTATAGGAACCGTGTCATACATGTGGAGATGTGTGGCTCGGCAGCAGTATGAATCTGGAGCACTGACATTTATCCCTGCTTGAGTTTTATTTCCAGACGTGACTCCCACCTTCCTGTGCATGCATGTGTCTGTAGTGTTTCCACCCAGTATAACCAGGTTTGCTTTTGGCCTCAGATTCAGCGTAAACATTTCATCGATGAGACGTTTCCTCTCAGCAGTTTGGGTGTAGGACAAACTTCTCATGCCAGGCGTTCGAGCTTTGAAGAAAATCTACAACTTAGTGCAACTGAATTGAATTTGAGCTTCACCCATCAGTGCAAAACCAGCTGTCATGTCAGCACCTGGCTGCTTGTAGATTTGGATACCACACATATTAGCACCATATTTACATCTTCCAGTGATGCATTCTCAGCAACACATATTGACATGCAGTAAATGGCTATTACTCATAAATGTGTACTGAAACATACTGTTTTGTTTTTTGTTGTTGTCCCGAATGGCACAGAAATATGTTGAGAAATTGCAGGTACTTGCCAGGAAGTTGCCGTCATTATCGTTTAAAGCATCATAACACCTTTGTTTTCATGACTGTCATGTTTCACCATCATCATGTGCTGCTGAACTTGAAGTAGGTGCAAAAGAAAAAAAAAACATTTTTGTACAGAAATCTATTTTTTATGGAGAATTTGTAAAAAACAAATTATTAAACATGCTGTACTTTTTATGATTAATGATGTAGGTACAAAAGAAGATCTTGTTCATTAAAGTCAATGTTTTTACTGTTACACACCATGTAAAAATCTACAGTTCAAACTGAGTATCAAATATCAAAATGTCATATGATCTCTTTTGTCCATTACGGCTGCGTTTACACAGGAACAGAAACCTTGTGGGACCCGGACTTAGTTTTCTTGATGCTGGAGAGACACTCATCTCTGACTCAGCTGCAAAAAAACAAAACAAAAAAATGTGATTCACAATCTAAAACTCTTCCACATTTGCAGCTCGAGGCCCAACATGATATTATGATTCTTTTAAATGTTTTTTTTAAGCATTGGTTGGAGAAGTGTACGACACAATGTAATGATACATAGAAGAGTTTTAGGTAGTTTCTACTGTGGCAGCTGTGCCATAGGAGTTTGTGGAGGATTGGTTATACTTCACATTAAATTGTTGTTTTAAAATTGATTTTAGATTCACACTTTTACATTGAACAAAAGTAAACACCAGATGTTTAGTGTCATAATGTCATGAACAGTGTTTACTGATGGGCTGAGAGTAAAGCTTCCCATTAAAAGGCAGAGTTCTTGTGTAACAGCAGCCCTGTGGGGCTGATCCTAATGTCTATATCTGGGAGAGGGACGACTTTCACAGGCACAAAAGATTTTGGATGACTTGACCCCTTTACGGCCCAAAGTCTGACCTCCTGTCTGTCTAAACAAGGAGGGACGTGGTTCTCCTTGCTTAGACATTATGGGGTTAGAGTGGAAAATGGTCAAATGTGGTACATTTAGGCTCTAGCAGCTTTAGCAAATCGGCAACAGTTTTGGAGGCTCCTGTTTTGACTGGTAAAGCTGGACTGGTACTTCATAAAAGACAGGAAATGGCATTTTTCTGTCCTCCTGGGAGATATAAGAGACAAACACAGGAGTGTTTGAAAGGATTAAATAACAGTATGTGAATGCAGCCTCACAACCTGCTGTTAAAGAGACTCACAGTTTATCTATCAGCTATTTTGAAGACATTATTTGAGAATAAAGTTTTTGATACAATAACTCCTGCTGTGTTTCAATTTTTTTGTCAACTACTCTGCTAGTCTTATCATTGCTTGTCTTTGTCTTATGGTTTTGTTTGGTTGATTATGTTCAATTACAAGCAAGCTTCAGTCCACATTGTCCCTTAACGTTGACTACTGTGAGATTTTCTTTGTGTGGAGTTTGTGTTTCTTGTGCTTTTTCCTGCAGCTCTTCCAGTTTCCCTGCACAATGCATTATTAACTTGCCGAGACCGTGCACTGCCTCTTATGTTGATGCATGTTGGTGTAGGCTACCATCAGTTACAGAGAGACACATGGACACACATTGAAATACAGGCTGCTTACACATAAATACTAGGACTATTTACTACTTTTAGATACAGTAGATTCAGGAAGTATTCAAACCCCTTTTCACTTTTTGCACACATTATTGTAGTATTTGTATTTTATTTTGAAGAATAAAACTGCAGTTTCTTCCCATCAGTCTACACTCAGTAACCCCTCAATGACAAAGTTTTACAGAAATATTCAGACCTCTGCTGTGACACATGCATCATGTTTGGTTTAATTATCCTTGAGATGTGTCTGAGAAGTGAAACTGAGTAGGTACACACTAACCCCCCTCGCTATAGCTCGCTGCGACTTTCACTCTGTCTGGATTTTACATGTAACCACATCTAAATATATATCACTGATTTTTTGCTGGTTTGCAGATTTCTGCAGATGATGGGTCTTTTTATTTCTGGTACATGCTTCCTCAGTTGGTTTGTCCATTTGGTTTCATACGCCGGATGCTATTGGCAGATGGCTGAAAAGCTACCCAATCAGAGCACACAGTTAAGTATCCTGGGCACTGATTGGCTCAGATCAACCTGAGCAGCTGCCCGGACTGTACAGTACACACATTTTATATTAGATAACCACAATATATCTAATATAACTGGGTAAGGAAATAAAATGAGCACATAACTATATATTACAGTAAATATAAAATTAGTTTTGTTAAAATATGTATTCTTACAATGTGTTTAAAACTGTATTTAGTATTAAATAAAACTCAATGATATATGATACATATATTTTTGCATAGTATAGCCTATAAACACTGTGTTTACATACATAATTTCAATGAATCTTACCTAATATCTAAGAGAATATAAAGGGTTTATACTGTAAAACTGTGTGTGTGTGTGTGTGTGTGTGTGTGTGTGTGTGTGGTGGGGGGTGGTGGTTAAAGGGTTTAAAATGTATAAAAATATGTTTGTATGGTTATCCCTCCTCGATGGTGGTTACCGTCACCATCGAGGAGGGATCACTGTAGTTTCCAAACCCACATTCCTGTGTGTATGTCAATATCAAGACAAAAACCAGGACATAGAGTTGAAGTAATTCTCTATGGATCTCTGCAATAAAACAGCAGCAAGGCTCAGACCAGGGCAAGTGTATGAAACCATTTCTGAAGCCTTGAGTGTTCCCAGGAGCAAAGAGTCCTCAATTATTGGAAAACAGAAGAAGTTTGAAAACTGAGTAACTCAACAAGAAAAGGCCTTGATCAAGGACATGACCAAGGGCGGTCACTCTAACAGAGCCTCAGAAGCCGTCTGCAGAGAAGCTGCCGCAAGGACAAGCATCTTAGCAGCAGTTGATCAATCAGGACTTTTCGGGAGAGACAGTTAAAAAAGTCCGTCTGAGGTAAAGGTTTAAGTATCTGCATTTAAATGACTCTGAGAGGATCTGGGGAGATCTCCAGCAACAGTGTCAGCTGAACACCTGCTACTGCTCATTATACCGTCACTATAACTATGGTGAAGTGGTGGTGGCAGCATCATGGTATGTGGGTGCGTCTCAGCAGGGAGGCTGAACACAACTGAGGAAAACATCAGCCAACACAAGGCTGGACTAGTTTCAGGACAAATCTTAGACTTTCCTGAAGAGACTCAATCAAAGCCCAGATTTAAACTACAGAAAACAACTGTGGAAAAAACTTCTCAGATCCTTCTTGTCCAATCTGACATAGTTTGAAAGGATCTTTGAGGGAGACTCTATAGATCAGGGGTGTCAAACTCATGCCATGGAGGCCGAGACCCTGCAGGTTTTCTTTCCAACCATCTCTCCAGCAGCTGATCTCACTGATGAGCTGCTTCCCTCAAACTGAAGGAGGTGTTGATGATTAAAATCACCTGCTTTAGTGACCGGCTGGAAAGAAAACCTGCAGTGTCTCGGCTCCTCCATGGCACGAGTGTGACACCCCTGCTATCGGGGCTAATCTAAGACTCCACACTGTCATTACCAAAGGAGTGAATTCATGTGCTGCACACTTGTATTGATGAAAGATTTATTCATTTTAATAAAGTGAAGGGGAATGAGTGAATCCACTGTACAGTCCAAGTCTCGTTCAGGTCGGCCATTTCAAACATCAGCACCTTAATCCCAACTTTAATAAGCACTAATCCTTTGGCAAACAGTGAGCTAAAGAACCCTCTGTTTGCCTCTGAATAGGTAAAGAGTGCGTAAAATATAGGATATGAATGTCAATTGCATTTTATTAACTCTAAAGGATGTGAGTAGATTATTTCGCTCATCTCGCTGCAATTAGTAGCAGTTGTTAACATTTTTTGGGAGCGCACTGTTTGCATTTCCTGGGAAGAAGTTTACATATTTCCTGGGAATTTTTGCCACAGCAGTAAATCGTGCCTCAGAGAGAGTTTAATACAAGTAAAGAAATTCCTGCAGTGAGTGATATGAAACAGTCATATGTCACAGCAGGTGGGAAGCTGAAACCACTCCAAACATCTTTATTTAGACAGCACCTCACAAAACAAGGTTATGAGCTGGTTTATGGGATTCGGGATTAATTCGAGACTTCAGCTAAAGATTAGAAGAGAGGAGCTGAACAGGTTACATGGAGCGAGAAATAAAACAACTAATAAAAGCAGAACAATCAAGTAAAATACAGTAAAACAGAGACGACCAGCTGGAACGGTAAAAATAAAAGCTGGCATTGATAAAAGGCTTAAAGTAATTATTAAAAGGCCAATTTATGCCCAACTCCACTGACCCACTGTGGGGGTGTATCGCGCTCTTGTTGCGGACAAACCACAGCGGCAGAAAGATACGAGCAAATACATTAATGTGCAGGACACAACTAGAATATTTTAATTTGATGCTAAGTCAGCCATAAAAAATACAGTATGTTGGATTTGAATATTTCAGTCAGAAGTAGCAGCATCAATTTGAATAAGCAGATACAGGAAATGTTGCCCAATAACATGAGGGAGTAATGGTACATACAGTATATCACTGCTGGAGGAACCACATCGTCATGCTTTATGCAGGGAGCATCATTTCAGATTGATATTTACAGACATTATAGCAACAGTGTTCTGACTATTAGCATCAGAGAACATTTACATTTCCAAGCCAATTAGGACTGAGGATAGTCAGAAAGTGAGATTTTGAATTTTACCGCCTGACTGTAACACTGTGTCTGCTCAGTGACAAATAATAAAGGAAGTGGATATTTCACTGGAACCATCAAAACAAATGAGTTAGTAGCCACTAATTTTAGTCAGAAGGTTGTTTCACAAAAATAATTAGTCCAGGATGAGGGGAGACAGCCAGGCTAGTATAGTCCAGTCTAGTCGACTCATCCTGTCTTAGTCCACTTCACTGTAGCCGAGCCAGGCTAACGAGATCCAACTATATCAACCCCGATGTAAGAAATCCATCTGAATGCACACTCATGGATTTCTTCAACAGGTTACAAATGTACTGAAGCTGAGAAGGAGACAACATGAACTGCTGGTGTTTAATGCAGTCTAACAAAAACACTGACTGCACAGATAAGACACCAGGATGAATAACGCCTGTTAGCCTGAGTCTGGACCAGACTAACTGCACAGAACAATTCTCAATGATAACTTGAGATTCAATAAACTGAACCACTCGAAATCCTGGTTTAATCTGGTATCTTGGTTTTGTGAAACAGCCGTCTTCAGGAAATCAGAAAGCTCAATGAGCAGTTGTCCAGTGAGGAATCCAAATATCTGTCTGAAATGGAAAGATCCACCAAACTTCAGGAAGACTTGGAGGCAACAAGATTGCAACTGAACAGACAAAATCCCTGAAAGAAATGTTCATCACCAAGTGAAAACAAAACCAAGAGGGAGCTGGAGAGGCTGCAGAAGTACTCTGATGCAGACACTCCCAGCATCACAAGGATTGACTCTCAGGGTCACTTCACCATCAGGCAGAAGAAGAAGGACCTGAAGGTGGCTAAGACCAAAGTTTGATGGAGAGCTGCAGGCAGACGAGGTCAACCACTAAGAACGGGAGGACATGCTTTCAAACCAGGAGATCAGCTCAAACTATGAAGCTGAAGAGAGGAAGCAGATTGAAACCTGTCAGCGTCGGCCTGAAAAGTAGAACCAGGCTCGCCACGAAGAACTGGACAGAATGAAGACTTCATAACAGGAGCTGAGAGGCGCAGAGAGGCGACAAACTAAAACTCTTCAGCGTCAGCTTGAGGAAAGGAAGTCGTACTGCTACAGGACCAGAAGCACAACAAGAAACGTGTAAGTCAGAAGATGGACCAGGAGATCTTCATCCTGCAACAAAGTTTATCTGAGAAGAAGCTGCTTACAGAGCTGGAGCAGCTGAAACCTCAACTCAGCGAGCAAATCTCAATCAACTCTGAGCTCTCCACGGATCTCAAGGACAGAGAGGACTTGAGAAGAAAAACCACCCGGTGAGAGGAACCATCAAAGCATGAGGCGTCCATCCTTAATCCTCCTGATCCCATTCCCATGAAAGTGTGTGAGGTCCCAGAGACAACAAAGAAACCGTCAGTTTGGAAATGAAGCCGTCACTTTGTGGGACTGAGGAAACCAGACAAGTGGAAAAAGAAGTCCACTCAGTCAGCTTTGTTACCTCCATCAACCTCCATCAGTTCAAAGACATGCAGGCTGGGTACTTGATTCACTTGTTACTTTATTCACTTGGGTTCTTTAAATTGTCCCAAATTAATTTTAACCTCACCTGCACCTCTGAATTGACCAATGGGAATAAATACATTTCAAAAGGGGATTTTGAATAGTGAGTGTTACATGTATCAGGACTCCACAGCAGTGTGTATCAACCCAACGTGCTTTCACTGTTCCCTCTGTCATATTAGACAAAGATAACAATATTGAACAGTGCATTTCACTGTATCTCTGAATGACAAGCTTGGAGCACTGTCACTGTTTCTAAATATACACATCTGCACAAACATGTACTTTGAATTTATATTCGTTTGTATATCGCACTTTAAATTGTTCATTATTGTCAGATGTAACCAGACAAACTGTATCTATCTGACTCACTCACACTGACAGAGCAAACTAGGGCTTAATTCAGTCAGGAAATTCCAGTTGAATCTGTTGTGTTGGTTTTGTTAAACAGCTCTGAAGAGCAGCTCATCACCTCCATCCTCCACTTCTGTCCTCAGCCTCTGGACAACACAAGAATTATCAAAACCAATCTTTGTATCACTGGGTCTGTTGAAACCAAGGTGAATAATGGACTTATGCCAGTGTCACTTTCTATCTATCTATCTATCTATCTATCTATCTATCTATCTATCTATGTTTTCCAGTCATTATTTGACCTCTAACCATGATCAAATATCTTCACCACAGTCAAACACACCTGGATCTTTGGTGTGTTCTTGTAGATCTTGGATTTTCCGTTGGTGAACTGTATTGACCTGTGAACATTTTTTGACTGGATATGGATGAACAGAGTTTCCTGAAGGAGTGGAGGGCCTGATACTGGTCTACGATGAGAGTCCCTCAGTCTTTTATAAGTAGTTATTTCCTTCCCCTGACTTTGCCTTACTTCTGTTCAGTTTATGTTTGTAGAGTCTGCACATGGCACCAACCTGCACGTCTGCTTTCAATTACTCTGTAAACTTACTGCTGCTGTCCATGGTGCTGAAGTGTAGATGTAGCATGTTGGGTTTATTCAAAGCCTTGCTGGTGTTTAATACAGACCTTCATGATAAAAAAAAAAATACATATATGATTATTCCCATTTCTACTGAAGCTGCACATTTGAACAGTTGAACAGTTGAACAATACAGTTGTTGTTGTTAAAAGGATTTTGACTTGATAAGCTCAGTGTACAAAAAGGTGCTTGTTCTTCCTTTGCTTTGAATGTGCATTGTTGTGCTTTAGCTTTATCAGAATTCAGATCTTCCTGGTTTAGGACTTACATTCAGCAATATGCATTTTGAAAACAATTATCTCCTGTCATTTATAGAAAAATCCATATTGTTAGATCAAAACTATGATAAAGACTTCAGACATGATTTGGACTTGCACTCATTTTCTAGCTTGCTGATGAAGATCAGCAAATTTCACCTTGAATGTGTCATCTTCTTATATCTTCATGTACAATTTTTAAAAATGAAGTAATTATAACTTAAAAGATGCTGTTGTTTCAAATCAAATGATAGTGAGAAGTGGTGGGAAGCAGTGACTTGTAAGTTTCTAAGGAATCAGCTGTTCTGATGTTAAAGGATAAACTGCTCCACGGACCAGGGGGCACCGCTACAAAATCTCAGACACCTCTATTTCTGAGCCTGAATCTTCTTCTGGATCTAAAAGTATCTGGTCGTTGGGCCTCAGGGCACCGATTTCAAACCTTACAAACCAGCAGGGAAAGGTTAAAACCAATCCTGAAGCAGACAGGAAGCCCGTGGAAGGATCTAAGTACTGCAGTTTGTGATCCTGCTTTCAGCCTCCAATTAGAAAACAAGCAGCCACATTTTGTACCAACTACAGTTGAAGGCTTGCTTTACACCCACATACAAAGAATTATAACAGTCTAGACGAGAGGCAATAATCGCATAAATAACCTTTTCCAAGTCTTTAAAAACAAGTCTTAAAAAAATGCCTTTACCTTGACTGAAAGTCTCAACTGAAAAAGTACGATGTCACCTGAGCTGATCAGTTTTTCAAATTAGAAGCAGCTGTCAAAGGTTTTTTTACTGAAGGTTTGAGGTCTAAACAAAACAATCTGTCTCATTTTCATCAAGGCTGAAGTTTAATCTATCTATGACATAATATCTTTTCAGCAATACAGCAAAAGCTGCATTCACTCTTTAACATTTACTTCTGAAGAGCATCCTGAAAGTTTATTAGAGATTATTGTGAACCACCACCCGGCACAAGGACCAGCTTCAGAGTTACACGTTAGTCGGCTGGTTTCTGAAAGCTACCTGCAAGGAGATCATCCTCAATCAACCTAACACAGGGGAGCTAATTACCACCAAGAAGCCGGGCTTTTATCCACCAGCCAAAACACAAATCGGTGACATTAAGACAATTACTTTCTGATAGCAACACCTCAAGCTGAGAAATACAGTGGGAATTCAAATTCCATCTCAGTTGATAGGCTGTGGGCTTATAAGAAATATTATCTGATACCAGATTAAAAACCTGAAATGCATCTTCGGCTAATTAAGAAACAACTGTTTTGATTAATTAACAAAAAGCTGCTATATGACACCTTTGCTGGTGTAATCAGGATGAAGTTTATACATCTCTGCCGTCTTTGCAGTTTTTCTGACACCACCGCAGAGAGAGATGTATTAAGACTGATACTCCTTTTATGTAAATAATGGTGCAATTTCAACAGCAATTTTTTGTTTGTTTACTTGGTGCCATGGGATTGAGTCCGATCTGTGATTTTGTATCACCTAACTGAGCTTTAAGGTATCTTAGTTTTCTTTTATTTTTATTTGTCCTAAATGTATTTCCCAATACGGTTTTCGTCATGTCTGCAGTTCGTGGACGTGAGGAGACAGATGGCAGTCAGACGTATTGATGCTTTATTAAACTGACCTGATAACTCAAAATGGTGTTCTGTCTGTTGAAACAGAGGGGATGAGGGAAGGAGACAGTCTGTAACATGCTCACATTTCCTCTCATTTCCTCATGCATGACTGCACATGAGCGCTCGGTGTCTCACACACACATGGCTACACACTGATACGCTGCCTGCATTTAATGCATTTCACAGGGTGTGTAATACTCCTGCCTTTCAACAACAATAACCACCTCACAGGTTAGACAGGGATGTGTTAGTTGCACCTGGATTTCTTTGGTTTGGTCGTATTGTTGCCTGATATCATATTCTGACAGTTGTATATCCTGTGACTAAGTTAACAGTGTTCATAACATTGATATTTTATGAGTCACTGAAAACTAAAGATGTAAAACTAAAGAGTGGAGTAGACAGAGGAAGTAAGACTGATGCTGTTACATGGCTGAAGGTTATTTCTCTCTTTTTCTTTCTTACTCCTCTAACCATTAAATTGTTTCCTGTGGGTAACAGGTATCATAACAGGTCATCATTCACCATTGATTTGTTATATCGCAGCAAATACTGTGAAGACAAAGAACCTCAACCAATGCCCTTGAAAAACAGAAAGTCTTGTGATCAATAATAGGTGAGTAAACAGGACTAGACTGTGAAAAGAAAAAGTTTTCAAATGAATTTGTTTTATTTTCAAATTACAAATATAAACAAAAACACACTCAGGGGGAAGCTATTTTACATCTAATGTACAATAGATTTCCCCTTTTTTCTCCCCCAGACTTCAAACATTTCTTATCATTTTAGAAATATTTCTTTTTATTAAATTCAATAGTCAAAGTCAAGATTAACACTGTAACTATTATATAAAGTTATTTTTAAATACCTGATACAACAGTACCAGACCGATGAAGCTTTGGTTCTGTCATTTTAAATAGATTTGTGTGTTAATTGACAAATATCTTGTACCATTGTGTAAAATCCTTCCCAAAAAAATGGAAAATATGTGTTTTAGCAGTTTCTTTGTTTTTATCTGTATAAATATAATAAGCCTCAAATTACACATAATTAAAAAAAAATAAATAAAGGTTTGACCTGTATTTTATGTACAGAAAATTAAGTTAAATAAAATTAAATACTCAACTCATGAAAATACAAAAATATAAAAATATTCATGGGTTGAGTTTTTAATTTGATTTCTCTCTTTTCTAGTGCACCAGCTGCTGTAGTTTTTTTGTTTGTTTGTTTTGAGTACTTTTTTTATTAAATTTACAGTCAGCCATATTTTCATTATTAGGAAATTGTCAGATACTGAGGATTTAATTTATGGTTATCAGCCTGATATTCAATGTCAGCTCAGGATGGTGTGCAGTTATTTTTAACACTCTGTATGTGTGTGTGTGTGTGTGTGTGTGTGTGTGTGTGTCTGTAAAACTGTTTTCTTTATTTATTATAGTTTAATTGGTTCGAATTGGTTTAATTTGAACCGGCACATATGTGGACACCTGTAAGTCGTGTGTGTGTGTGTTTAATGCTATTAGATCATATGCAGCTTTATTTAATTCTTTTTCAGTTATTAAAATATTGATCTTGTTTAATTGCAGTGGATTCTGCTCACTTACCATCATAATACAGACTCTGGCAGTGTGTAGATACTAAGGAGGGAGATGAACATGAGGACATATTTTGTCAGTGTAGGTCAGAAATATTCATCCTGTCCATCATCCCTGCTGCCACATGGTAGCTCATAACTTTACTCCTGTTTTCATCATTAGCCCTCATGTAAAATAAAACACTGCACAAAATAAACTGTACTGTCAATTTTTAGAGTAAAAGGATTTGGAAACTGAACTCATGAAGTGTCACAATCAGAACAGTTGTCTTTAAACAGGGGCTGTCAAAACACGTTAATGCACATTAATCCATCATTATGCTTAATCTGATTAAAAATTTTGACGCAATTAACCCATCTGCAGTGCTGAATGACTGTGAACGTCTCTGGCAACCCATTCAGGCAGTTTGACCCAGTAGAGTTACCGTCGTGCATGAAGAAACGGGCAGGTGATCCTGTGGTGACAGGCAGCAGAAACAACCAATAAGGATGGAAGATGATAAACAGCATGTTGACTTGCTCCATGACAAACAACAAAGCCAAAGACAAAACAGTAGACCAACATAAAGTATCATGTACCCTCTGCAGGAAGGAGATTTATTTTGACCGGAGCACTCCCATAGCACTTCAGCTAACGCATCATGTTGTGAATCCTATACAGCATCTCTAGGACTGTTACTGTGTGTGTAGTTTACGCTCTTTGTGTTTGTTGTTTTCTTTTCTGTCTGTTTTCGTCACATGATACACAGGAGTTAGTACTTGATTGCATAACCATTGTTTTTGATGACACGGGTGGTCTAATACTTTTTTGCACGGCTGTAGAACAAATCTGATTAAGATGTCTTATTAATTGCCTTTGTAATATATTTTTTAAATTGTAAAGAGACTTTATGGACACCCTGTATATTCCAGTTTTTCTTGACACTGTTTGCTCATGCAAAATAAAACGCGATTAATATAGATTAAAAATAAATCCTATTTAGTCGTGATTAATCTAAATTAATCCACAGAAACCCTGTGATTCATCAGATTAATCAGATTAAACATTTTATATGTTTGACAGCACTATTTTAACCTCAAACCTAAACAGCAAAAGATGAATACACCAGTCTTTATATATATGTCCTGAAGGCAGCTCTGGTTGTTTCCTACTGAGTCACACAACCTGGGACAAAACAAGGAAGTCATCATCCATGAAGCTCTTGTTCCCTCAGGCCCATCAGTTCAGGCCATTATCAGGCTAATATCATATAGTCTTGGAAAGGCTGTAAGTGACTGTGAAAAACTGTAAACATGAGTGAGCCAGTCTGTAACTCATTATCAGAGAAGGAGCTCCAGCATCTGTCCCTTGATAACATCACAGATTAGAGCCCTCTCTGCTCCGGGTTTAATCTTTGGCAGACAGTTGTTGATTTACCAGGAGAACGTTATCACCACGTGGTTTGCTGTCACAGAATTTCATTATTATTGGTTTCAATGGAGAGTTTTAGTATCACATCTAAATGCTGTTTCAGGGGGCTTTTCACACTGCCAAAAAACATATCTTGGGGAAACACTGAAATGCTATTATGTACTTATTGTATTGGCCAATCGCCTAAAATGGGAAATGGCGATGGATTTTGGCATCATTGCAGGGATTTGGGCATGATTATCATTTTGGCATCATCCATGGCTGGCAGCAGGAGTGAATCCTTTTCCTCCCTTTTGCTCTTCCCCTCTCTGTGTTTATATGTGTGTTTGTGTATCTGCGACAAGGACTGAAAAGTCAGGATTCCTGTCGGGCAGATGCCTCCAGAGTCTCCTCTCATCTCCCGCTCTCCTGCTCGCCTCTGTTTTGTTGCTCTGTCTTTTCCTGCCTGTGCCTTTGCTCCTCTCTGGTCTCGTTCTCCCTCTCTCTGCTTGCCTGAATGAGGGCGCTGGATATTCAGCGTGGTGATGGTGGATATTCAACATGGCAGCAAGTTAGCAGAACACTTTTGAACTACACACACGTACACACACTCAGTCGCACACAGCTTTTGTCACAGGGATAAAACACCTACTGAGTTGTACCATACACCCAAAGTTAAGATGTATAATGTGTACGCCCTTTGAGTGAAGGAGCTGGAGGAACAATGAAAAAGCAAAGTAAGACAAAAATAAGAGTTTGCAGTTATGCACGCTACACTTAACACTACGTGCTGATGCTTTTTTAGCATGTTCACCACCTTAGCTCAGGCTGTTAGCATTGTCATTAGCCTTAAATACAAAGTGTAGATGTCAGTTCACAATACCATAAGTGTGAGTATGAATAGGAGTTTCCCCTGGTGAAGGTTGTGAAGACTCAGAATCATCTTGTTGGTGCTTCATGTACATTCATTACTGATCAGGGTCAGAGCTGCACCACATGAAGGTCTGACAAAGTTGGAGACAGAATCTTTGGCCTGCATATCTGAAATACTAAAAGAGCCATTGTTTTCCTCAAACATAGACATAGATGACAGGAAGTCTTACCTAAGTTGGCAAACTATTCTTGGACACTTGTCATGCAGAGAAACTTACAGGAGTAACCCAAGACCTGCATCTAACCTTCACTCAGACCTTCAGAGTTTGACCTCTGAAGATCTTAGTAATGCAGGAGATATGGCCCTAAACCAGTTCTGCACACATGTGGGATAGAAAAATGGGATGAGCCTCAGAAGGTGGTTGTGAATGAAGAGTTAAGATCCTGTGAGATTTCCAGATGCAGACTGACGAAGTGCTAATGGCTGGAGAGCAGGACCAGGCGTAAGCATCGCAAGGAATGGATTGGTGGTGATGAGAGTCTGGTGTGACAGATTTCAGGAACAACATCCAAGATCTCTGCCCAGAAGAGTCCAGTCCAAGGAACAGCTAAGACACTGGGCAGAGCCCTCAAGCTCTCAGGTCTTAGAGGATCCAAGCCTGAAGCAGGAAAAACAAGACCATCAGTTGGGGCAAGCGAGAATTCATATATATGTATGTGTGTGTGTGTGTGTGTGTGTGTGTGTGTGTGTGTGTGTGTGTGCATGTATGTACTATGTGGGTGTCAGGTGTTGTACCCAGGAATCCGTAGAGGTTATTATCACCTCCACACACACACAGGTGTCACATCATGGGTTTTTGTGATAGTGTAGAAGTCCACCATAATAGAATCTGAAGAGACAGAGACAAATAGAAATTTATAAGAGCATGTCCTTTCTTCTCTTGCTGCCCCAGCAGCTTAGTTTCAAACACCTCTTTCCAAGGAATTACATTTTGACCAAAGGCTGGCCTTTTCTGAAAAATCTTATCTTCTCTGCAGTCTGTTCCTTTTTCTTCCCGTCCTTTGATTTCTAGCTCCCTTTAAGGAATGATATAGTCTTTCAGTTCTGTGTCTGACACCTATTACTACAACAGTGGCTCTATAGCCTTAGCACCTAGTGTGCCCTATTTGCTTCACTTATTACCGGCATCAGGAAGATCATGGTGCCTTTTATCTACAAGTAATATCATTGGATTAGCATAAGAGTAGGGACATGCTACTCTCATTGAGTCAATTATAAATTATTTAGAAGCAGCAGCTGATTGGACAAAGCTGAACCCAGTCTGTTCCCGTCAGCGTCAGTCAGTGTCGACTTTTAGAAGTTTTGTAGTATTGTCTAAAGTTGAGGGACTCTGATTGTGTACCCTCTGATCCAGTAGTGTCTGCACTGTTGACATTTTATGAGCAACTAGGAAAAAGTATTTTAGATAAAGTATGATTAAATATTTTGTACTTAATACTATAGTACTAAATATTAAGTAATGGAAAAGGTGAGCAAATGGTTAATGTAAGATGCTCCACAATCAACTGTATTTTGATTTTGCTCAACATGTACCTGTGTGCAGTTCAGTGTAGTGATGATGTTAATGTGAGCAAACCTAAATTAGATATGGCACCGGTCAACCCTGCACAACAAAACAAGGGTTGAACGCTTTGCTACTCTCAAAAAATTGTGAAATGGCTGTGTTATTTTCTTGGAGTATGTTTATGTTTTTTTTCAGTTTGATTTGAAGCACCTACCACTCCCCATGGAAGAAATTAAAAGCAATACTTTCACTTCAAACCGGAGTTTTATAGCAGGTGACCACATGCTGTCACATTGGTCCCTTCCTGTTGGTGCATAACCATCGTCTGCTGTTTTTCTGTGCACGCAACGCAACGACCGTCTGCACTTCAAGAAAACTCATTTGAACAATGTAAGAACTGGAAATTTTCAGTTTTAAGAGCAAAGTGTGCTTTATATGCATATTTATAGTTAGTGGTTGGTTAGACAACAACTTTATGTACTGTCTTTGAGCTTCTCCTGCCTGTAGCTGGACCTGTATTTTAGCATTAATTTATCATGCAAAGGACAATACTTTTCTTGACTCCGTTTGACAAGTGCAACATTATTGTTGCTGATATTATTTTGCAGTCATGTAAAGAAAAATAAGGTTAAAGAGAGTATTTGTGTTTTTCTGTAATGTTAATGTTTGAGAGTCGTGGCATCAGGTTCTTGTAGAGATAAGAGAAGATGGTGAAACTCTGTGAAGGTGAATCATTTCATTGACTGGAAAACTGTTAGTGGGAGAAACTTAAAGAAGGATTTACTGAAGTCGTTATGGACCAAACAAAACTTACTGTGATGGAGGTGATGTGTGGACAGCAAACACTGTTTGTTGTCTTTTTACAGCAAGTAACCATCAAGTCTGAAGCCATTTCAAACATGTACCACTTTTTGATACAGTCTATACAACAATGAATAATACTTGTATAAACTGTAACAAAAAGTGGTACATGGTTTGGTTTCCTGATAAAGTCACAGTTAAAGCCACATTGCTGAATTTGGTAAAACCCCAGATGAGCTGTGAACATTATTTCATCCATGTTTAAATGTGAATTATCATATAAAGGTATTACATTAGAACTTACCACACAAATATACTCACTATTATGGATTGTAAGCATCAATATGTCAATCATTTCAGTTGAACAAAAATGACATGGTAGTATAAAATTTTAATACCGTGTTCAAATGCTTTCACATTTGTCTTTCTACAATTTTGTTACCATATGTTCACAACTGCAAACACAGATAAAGTCAGATTTCTAAAATGATGAGTTACCCAGCCATTGTAATATATGTTGATTTGACGAGACAATACAACAAATAAACAAAATGGCACATTTTTTAATGAGGATTTAAATACTGTTAAAAGTCAGTCTTGAATAATTAGGTTAAAAGGGAATGATTGCAGGTATGGCGTAAAAAAAAAAAAAGGTATCCCTGTTTTTTTATGTGTCTATCCCAGCTTGTGAATTATTGCAGATTATGTGCATACTAACAGAACAGTGTGATCAATTCAGAAGATTTACTTACTAATACTAGTACTGACAGAAGACTCAGGGTGTAGTAAAAGCTCAGCTATGCACGTACCCAATACATACAAATTTGCCTTATATCACAGAAATATTAACATTGTAAATCAAAGCAGTATTCATTTTGTCTACACACGTTTTTACATTACATGTTGGGAGATATGCGACATTTATCTTCTAAGTTTGACAGGTCTTTTAACAGGTTTGCTCAAAGCACTTGTAAATCACAATTACTAAACCTCCAAGTGCCCATTAGTGCACTATGTCATGTTTGTGTCGACGGTCCAAGATGTAAAGCAGCTTAATTTTGCATTAAGTGTGTGTTTGCAGAGCCTTGTGGTGAATGTGAAATGAGAGTGTCTGTTGAAGGGCTTATTGTCTACCATGAGAAAGACGTATATGTTTCATTGAATTTAAACCTTAATTAAAGCTCAGACATGGTCTCAGGTTCTATACAAACACTCAGGCTTGTCGTACAGTCATGTAAATATGCCTCTAATTATTGTGGAGTTCTCTGTTCTGCAGTCGTCACTAACCAACAGTTTTTTATTTGTTTTTTCAACAGGTACCGTCTCTGTGCTGGTAAAACACAATTGTGTGTTATAGGACATGTAGATCCAACCGAGCAATTTGATTGGTCACTTAGACGTTTAGAATGTTCCCTATATGAGCAAGATAGTAGCCTGTGCTCAAATGAAAAACACCTCATCACTAAAGATACACACACACACACACACACACACACACATATTGTCTATATTTAAATAAAACTGTTAATATAAGTTTGTTGCAGGTAAAGATCAGCTGAGTCGTTGTCGTGGCAACTTCAAAATGAGATACCAACAGAAATGCAACTAGCAGTCCATGAAAAAATTATTTTTCTTCAGCATATATTCTACTTAAAACATGATTGAGCTAGTAAAGCAGTTTTGTGTTGCTGTGTGCAGGAATGATTGGTCAAGCACACCCTCATCTGTAATGATGCTTGTTGAAGCCAATAATGTAATAACAGCCAATAACGTAGTAACAGCCGATAACGTAATAAATTATTACGGTATTGGCCAAAAATTATTCGGTTCAGCTATCGGTTCAGGACTTTTATTACATTATTGGCCTATTACATTTCAAAAAGAGCAAATGTATTACGTTATCGGCTGTTATTACATTATTGGCTCCAACA